>WSFP011417091.1:0-23560 GCA_009831015.1 Picea engelmannii
AATTGTTATGATGTAGATTGGATTCATGAAGAGACTCCTTTTGTAAACCTACATGTTGAAGATTAATGCAAGTTTGGATTTAGTGATCTTGTGTCTCTTAGAAGTTATCATCTATTGATCTAGAGCTTCCATGTTGGCATCGACAAGGGCCACCGATCCATCTTGGTAAGCTTATTGTAAATTGTTAGTGTAGATTTTCATCGCATCTACCTGTTATTTTGATTTCATGTTATTTTGTTTAATTTCACTATTCGAATTTGTTGCAAAGTGTGCTAATGCAGGAACAGTTGGATCTCCATATTTCACCATACATGAGCTTTAATGGATCATCCTACTTGTTAGTTTAGTTGTTTCGAGAGATAGAATCAAAGTTCATCTTTTCTTTTCATGAGCCATCAATGAACATGTCCATCACCTGAGAAAGATATTTTGCTTGTTTATGAGCTTTTCTTTCCATCTTTCGAATTGTGTGAAGATTGTCATTTTTAAAAGTGTGTTGGATTCTAAATGGTTTTATTATCTATACTAAACAGACATAGGAACCTATATGCTATCGGCACATATAGTGCATCAACTCTACTGATTACGAATCCTAGTTGATAATTTATGTTTGGTAATATATTATGCAAATAATTGCACCAACATGGCCCATTCAATGTAATTGAATGTAAATTAATGAGAGTTGGTGAGATGGAGGGAAGAGCTCGAGGAGCCACTTTTGTAAAAATATCCTTTGTATCTGTAGGAATTATTAGGTAGAGAGGTAGAGAAGAATAGAGAGAATATGGAGAAGAGAAGAAGTCGTGACTCTATTCCAATCCGAGCTCACATTGTAAAGAGGCATTTCATATTAATACAATTAGAGAAGTTTTTCCTGCATGTTAGTCTGTGTTTGTTGATTAATGTCTTTATGTGTTTATGATATGCTATAGATGTATGTTAGATGTGCATTTGCAAGGATAGATAGATTTTTCTATTTGCGAGTTTACTGATTTTACGTTTGGTTCTTTGTGGCTTCATGCAAGAGGTTGCATGAGAGAACACTGTGGGTTCTGTAAGCCAATGCATAGAGTGCACTTCTGAATTCTACAGAATTTAGACAAAGACGTGCCAGGAGGGCACACCAGAGGAAGTCATTGACTCAAGGAGGAGGCCTCAAGGTTGCTGAACACCTTGAAGGAATAACTATGCAGAGGAGGGCACAGGGAAGACAAAATTTCTAAGAATTCTGTGAGATTCTGTCAAGAGGGAATTGAGTGGATGCATAGAAGGAACTCTATATCGAGTTTACTGAGAAGACATAGTCGCTGAAGATTTTGTAGAAGCTCTACCAGGAGGGCATCGAGTGAGTACAAGGAGTGCACCGAGAAGAACTCTCTTTTGAGTTCTGAGATAAGGGAAGTGTCACAGGGAAGACATTTACAGGGTTACTGAACACCCGATAGGCTCAGCAAGGTGTGCTTGAGTGGGAAGTTGCAAAGGAGGGGACTTCCATCCCTTCAAGGAGAGAAAGGGGCATAGACCATTGAGCTCCGAGTAGTTGAATCTCAAGTAGGAAAAAACCAAGTGCAAAGAATGCACCAGGCCAACATTTAGGTGAAGTGGTGATAGCCATTTGTATGAAGGCTCATCAGGCACAAGGAGCATGCAGAGGTAAGAAATTGTCTTAAAGTTCTTACGATCAGGAAGGATCACACCGTTGTGTGAAATAATACTACAAGGTGTGCAGAGGTTGAGAAACCTTTTGAGGTTTTAGAGTGAACAAATATCAGGAGGGAATATTTTTTAGTAACACAGGCGAGACTAAAGGTCGTGGACTCGCGGGATAAAGAACAAAGGTTTCAACCTTTGAAGCATTCGAAATCTTCCAAGGCTCGGAGAGAGCGCGTGCTTAGGAAGGAGCAACAATAGCCATTGGATCTCGTAGAGAAGCGAGGGGATTAAAGATGAGTATCTTCTGATACTCTAAAGCTCATAAAGGATAGCGACCGTCAAATCTGGATTAACGACAGTTGTTGATCTCATACAAGAAATCGCAAATTTGGGGTTTGTGAGTTTGGAGGGTAGACCAAATTCTTGGTTTTGCGAAGTCGCAAGATCACGATTCGACCTGAATCATTGATCAAGGAGGAAGGATATCCATGAGATTTGGAGCCTCACTACATCATGTATCGAGGTTTCAGAGGGTGAAGGATTTTCACCTTGATCGCTAAAGTCATGAAGTGCCAAGCGCCGAGGGATCATGCGAACACGTGTCACATCCAGTAGGTGGGGACTGCATGGTTGACAGGTGGCACAAACATAGAGCGCATAGGAAAGGTGGGAGTGGGTGATAGTTAGTGGACACATGTATCCTAGGAAGGATTCAACCCATTGTTGACTTATCGCATCTCGGGGATTCACAAAGGAGGAGCCCGAGGGTTCAACACTCCAACTCGTGAAGTCGCGAGTTGCGAGTAGTGCTAGCACTTAGCCCTAGCTAGTGGTTATGTGTGGAAGGCACTAGTGAGGAGGGAGCCATACCCATATCACATCTTGGGTATTGACGTTTGGAGAAAAAAGAGTCGAGGGTCTTCGACTCACGAACTCGCGAGCTGTGAAAGGCACTTGCACTAAGGCCCGGTTGTGGTTGCATGGAGATGTAAGGCTCATGCCTAGTGTTAAGTTACACAGGGCAAGTTTTCATGAAGGACCTGTAGATCAGATTCATGAGTTTCCAATAGGGATCCGAGGGAGCCACTTTGGCTCGAGGAGAATTTAGAACAATACTGTGCGGATCTCGGCTCGAGGGTCGGGGGTCTGCGTCACTTGGGCACTGTGACTTCCTGGGGATGTGTCTATTCCTGTCGTGCATACTCATCATGTGGATGTTCCTACCTTACCTCCTCCTCCTTTTCCCCTATAGGTATGTCTCAAGTGAGGACTGGAATACTCCAATCATCTTCCCAATCCTTGATAGCCATTTCTATGTACCCCTTCGTGATGCAATAGCGTATTTGTAGGCATTTCCTTTTAGGGTCCTTCTGCACTTGGATCCACATCGCATGTTGAGTGGCCTTGAAGTTAGCTATGTCCCGATAGTATGCAACAACTTGCGATGTTATTCTCCAGAGGTTAGTTGCGTTAATACTTATGTTCCTGGCATTCGAAGTGGCACCAAGCGATAAGTATCTCGCACCATGATTGGGTTTGGTTTTGGTGGCAAAAAATACATATTTCGGTTCCTTCCATCCCATAATGGCTATCATCATGATCAGTCACGAGTAATGAAATTATGTTCCCAGATCCTGCACATCTTTGTAGTCGTCTAGAAACAGATTCAAAAGATAAGGGGCCCAACTGACTGTGGTGCCCTCGACACACTGTGCTGCAACTGCGACAACCCCGACCGAGACTTCCTCTTTGCGACATTTTTTGAGCAAATTGCAGGCCATGATTTTTGCGGCCATTTTTGTCGCGATGTCACCGATCTGTTTTATGATTATTCTGCACATCCCCCTTTCAATGCTATATTTCTTTTTCATCTCCTCAGGGAGTGATTTCTCCTTTGTTTTTTTCTTGAGAAATTGTGCGGGATCCATGCCCCATGATGGAAGCCCTGTGATGTGCGCAAGGAGCTCTACATCTATTGAGACGAGCTTCTCCAACCACAAATCTCCACCATGTGTGACTACCATCAACTGGTTGACACTATTGTTGGGATATTGTCCTCTTCCAAAGTGTGGTAGTTCCAATATACCTAAAATTCCTATTTTAGCCAGTCCTACTTCCCACTAGAGTGGTTGATGAACCGATTCCCCAAAGGGATATACACCCACAATTTGTAGGTAGACTTGCTTCGCGAACTTCGAGAACTTGTCCGTGTCCATTACATCATGGTCTGAGTACTTTAGTTTTTCTACATACCCTAACAAATCTGATTTTACCCATACCCCTTCTGGTATGCATGACAAAATAATTTATGCGATGGGTTGTTTGTGCGGTGACCTAGGTACTGTCTTCTTGTCCTTTCATGGTGTTGGTTCCAGCCTTCATTGATCATTCTTAGGCATACTGTTCCAGCCAGCTCGTGAATTCTTTCACTGCTCCCTCCTGTGGGTGTTTTGACATAGTTATCTGTGACTCTTCTGGCTTGACTATTGCTTCCTAATTTGGAGTCGTCCCATTAACTCTTGAAGCTTCTTCAAGGTTTCCTTGTTGTGATTGACTGTCTGTGTCCTTGTTCCATTGACCTTTCCCCCCTTCCAGCATATCCACATCCATGCTTGCTGGTGTTGTATCCTAATTTTCCTCCACAATGGGTGTGGGGTTAATTGGTGTTGTATCTGGTGATGGGATTTCATCTACGTCGACAACTTCTGGTGGCTATTGTTCACCTTCCTGCGATTGTGTTTGTGCTTTGGTCCTAACTATGGATTTTTTGGAATTCTGGATCATTTCGTCTTGCTTTGGTGGTGCCATGGTGGTAAAATTAGATCGTCCACTGAGCTCAATATCCTTTGCAAGCTCTTTAAACTTCTCTCTATACTTCGTATGCTCTATCGCTCTCTGCCTCTTCCAATTTCAAAATAAGATTTTTTCTCCTGTGTCCTTGCTTTTCGAAGACGTTACCTTTATTACAGATTAAATGAACGTTTGATTCCTTCGTACTTTCCATTACTCTCCCTAGCTGTATCCATTTGCTACGATTAATGTTGCATCCCATCAGTCATTTTTGACATTCAATTCCGCTTGCCTTCATCACTTAGCACTTCTTTTGCCATAGCCACCTTTCCCACTTGTTTTCATTTTGAATTGATCATTGGCCTTGTCTTCTTCGGGTTCATATTCCTAAGTGTGTGTGCTCCTTCTCCTTTCGGTGCACTGCACCTCTGTTTGTACCATTTAATATCCTACTTTTTTTTTTCAAACTGCGTGATGACTTTCAAGTTATGGGTGGTCGAATGTCCTTGTACAACTCCAGTCAACTCCCATTGATCATCCCTCCAAGTTTTGTGCCTCCTAAGTCTTTCAACTATACAATTCCCCCATCTGTGATAGTTTTTACTTCGTACAACCCTAACCAGTGCATTCTGAGTTTTCCTGGATGCTGAATGGATTTGTTGTCATACATCAACACTAAGTCTCCTTCCTTGAGAGTTTTCTTCTTGATATGTCTATCATGCCACACTTTGTCCCTTGATTTCTGAACTTGCTGGTGGAACCCTGCTAGGATCCAATATTCCTCCATGATCAACAATTGATTAATCATGTCCTGTACTGTGCCTCATTTTGTCATGTGTGTAATCATAGCTACACGCAGACTGGGTACCATAAATTATAATGGAACCACTGCTTCTTAGTCATATACCAATATGAATGGCATGTGTACTATCAACTTCTTGCATGTGGTTCTATATGCCCACAATAATGTTGGTATTTTAAGGTCCCAATCATCCCTATTGACATTACAGATCTTTGTCAGTGCATTCAAAAGGATTTTGTTAAATGCTTCTACTGTTCCATTTGCATGTGGGTGATATGGAGTGCTCTTTTGATGATGGATTTCAAATTCCTCAGTCACATCCTTGATAGTGTTGTTAATGAAGTGAGTGCCTTGGTCACTCATCAAAATTCTAGGGCAACCAAATCTAGTGATTACTTGTTCAAATAGAACATGTGTTGTTGTTTTTGCGCTACAATATTTCACTGGTGTTGCTTCTGCCCATCTTGTCAGGTATTTTTTCATGGTGATAATGTATCTTTCATCGTCCTCTTTGCTGGTGGGTTAATTGGTCCCAAAAATTCTATTTCCCATTTGTCGAATACCTGCAATGTTACCTGTGGTCGCAATGACATATCATCCCTTTTATTGGGTTTACCAACCCTCTGACAAACATCACATCTTTGGCAGTACTCTTTCTAGTCTTTGTGAATGGTAGGCCACCATATTCCTATTCTCAATACCTTCTATGTGGTAGCTTTACTTGCGTAATTTCCTCCTGCTATTCCCTCACGGGTTTCTGCTAAAACCCTTGGTCTTTCATGTTCTAGCACATATCTTCGCAAGATGCTATCTGCGCCCATTTTGTATAAGTGTCTTGCGATCAGTTGATAGTCTGCAGCCCATACTACCAGGTTCTTCTTCTACATGGTGTTATATTCTCGTGGCACAGTACCTGTACTTTAAGTACTGAATGATATCTGCAAAGTATTCATCAACAATATGGACTGAAAATAATTGTGCATCTGGAATGTTGTCCTCTAAATTTGTAGGTTCTTCTCCATTTGTGACCCTTGATAGGTGGTTAGGTCCTGCATTCCACTTTCCTAGCTTGACTATTACTTCAAAGTCAAATTCTTGAAACAATAGTAACCATCGACAGATTCTCCCCCCCAACACTAGCTTGTTGACTAGGTATTTAAGGGTTGAGTGATATGTGAACATCTTAAAATGTTTTCCCAATAAGTAATGTCTGAATTTTTGTAGTGCATAGACCATAGCTAGGCCTTCCCTCTCTATAGTGTTATAGTTATGCTCCGATTATGATAGTTTTCTTCTCGCAAATTCTATAGGATGATCCAACTCTCCTGCTCTTGGTTGTGCCAAAATAGCTCCAAGTGATATAAATGATGCATCTACATGTACGTGGAATGTCTTCTCCCAGTTTGGAAAAACTAGTATTGGCGATGTTACCATCTTTTCTTTCAGTGTATCCAAACCGTGTTGACAATATTCATTCCACTGAAACTTTGTATCTTTCCTTAACAATTTCTCCATTGGTGCAGTAATCTGCACATACCCTTTGATAAACTTTCTGTAATATCCTATGTGTCCCAATGTCTCTCTTAGTTGACTGACTATATTTGGTGGTGGTAAGTTAACAATTACTGCAATCTTTGTAGGATTTACTAGAAATCCTTGTTTGCATACTATATGGCCCAAAAGTATCCCAAACAGTGTCCCAAAGATGCACTTCTTTATGTTTAATGATATTTGTCACTGACTGCATATTTATAACATCAACCACAAGACCTCTACATGGTATTTCAACAAACTATAGACTGTCCAATCATTCAAGTATACCTCTAGAAACTGGTGGATAAATTCCTTAAATGCAGTGATGACTACTCTGGAAAATATTGTTGGTGCATTCTTCAGCCCAAATGGCATGACTTTGTACTAGTAGGATCCCCATTCTATAGCAAACGTGGTCTTGTATCTATCTTCCTGTGCTATATTGATCTAGTGGTATCCTGAGAATCGATCAGTAAATGAGTAAACATTGTGTCCTCCTACATTCTCCAACACTTCAGCCGTGAAAGGTGTAGGGAACGAGTCATGTAGGCATGCATCGTTCAAATTCCTCAAGTCGACACATATTCTTATCCTGCCTTGTTTTTTCTCTTGAACTACCATCGAGATTATTCATTCTTATTCTTCCATAGGTTCTATGATTCTGGCTTCGAGCATTCTGTCGATCTCATCTTTAACTTTCTTCTTATGTATCGGGTTTAGTCTGTATGGGTATTTTTTGATTGGTCTTGCTTCATCTCTAAGTGGTATCTTCATTTCTCCTAGCTCTTATTCTATACCCTTTATTTATGTAAATGTTGTGGGGAACAGGTCGGTGTACTCACATAGTAACTCTCTTATGCTTTCTACTGTTTTCTCATCCAAGTAGTCTCCAATGCTGGCCATTTTGGGGTTCTCAACTGTACCAATGTTGACTTTATTTACCTTTATCGACGTAACAATTACTTCTAATTTAATAGATGGACCTTCCACTTCTCTTTTTCCTTCTGCTTCCTCAATCTAAATATCACACGGGGCATCTTCATCTGGTGCTTCTTCCTGTACATGGTAGCATGACAACAATTCTTTGACTATTTGTTTGTTTCGCTAGTGTTCTTCTCTTATGAGTTTGACTTATGGTTCCTTAATGAATATCACCCCTCTTATCTTCTTAAGTGTTGCATCTATGTTGGGGTTCTCATGCTCAAATGAGAAAGTGACTGTAAAATTATGTTGTAGTACTGTCCAGCTCAAAGTTCCTTTGTGCAGTTCTTGGTCCATATACCAGTTTGTTGGTAATTTTGTTGGTATGCCTTCTAGGGTGTGTATGAAACGATGAGGCCATTCCTCTGGGGGTGTCATTTTACACAGTGCTCTACACTTCTCCAAGTGTACCATTGGTGCCCCCTATCCATCATACTTCTTCTGCTTGTTGCTTTTATGTTCTGTGTCAAAACTTATGTGCAATAACCTCTTACAATGGTACCAATCCGTGATTATTTCTTTGTGTGTGGCCCACCATATTGCAGGTGTGTCCTTGAGTGCTATATCGAATGCTAAGAATCTCTGATTTTCTAAAACTTAATTCTCGTATTGTGCCAAGAATATTTCTAGATCATTCACTTCATGGAAACTGGGTGGTTCCCTTATCTCCGTGCCTACCCATCTTACTTTGCAGTCTATTCTTGCACATATTCTTGTGGAAACTTCGTGTAGCCTTTGTTTCCAATTATCTAAACCTGTATTTGAGTTTGTTTCACATGAAGTAATGCTCCGCAAACTGAGTATCCCATATGCAGTTGGGTTTACGTAATCCTCATCATGTGCAGTTGTTCTATACAACTGGATGATTTCCTCCAAGTCTAAGCAAGTAGGTTCTACAAACCTTTCCCCTTATCATGGGTCTAATGGCGTGATGACCCTATATTATCCTAACTCAAATGTCATTTTTCATGTCTTTAAATTGATTATGGCCTGGTTATCAAAAACCCAATCCAAGCTAAGCAATGTTGGATATGGTGTTGTGTCATCCACTATTTTGATCACTTCAAATTCTGCTTTAGTGTGCACTCCATCCAGGTCTACTGTTCCTCCTTTTAGTCTTCAAATTGGTAAAAATCGGTGTTGGTTTTCTAGTTTCAGCTGAACAAGTGAATATCCTAATGTGGGATCTCCCATACATTTCCATGTCTTCTTGGGTAATACATTGAATTCAGATCCTAGATCCAGTATGATATCTCCCATGTTGAAATCTCTAATGTTGGCATTCAGCCTGAACTCTCTACTTGTTATTCTCCTTGTATGGTGATTGACTATTTTTTGTTCTATTTTTCCTTCTGTCTCTATGCTACATTTTTCTAATATATTTTGCAATGTTTTGACAGTGGATGGATCATTCAATAGTTTTACACATGATTGTAAAAATCCTTTGATTATACTTACTTGTCCCAGGGGATGCATTTCTTTGGTATGATCCAACAATGGAGGCATCTCGTACTATGTCTCTCCCTTACTTTGTTGCGTAGTTGAAGTCGACGCAATGTCTTGCTTGCTTAAATATTTCCTTCTCGTTCTATGCATTGAACTATCTCCTTGGTTTGACATTCTTCTTCACCCACTGGTGTTGTACTGGCTCTTGTCGGACTACGTCATTTCCTGTTTTATCTCCTCCACGTGTAACTATGTTGATGTGTCATCCTTCATCCCTTGCTTCAGCTGAAATCCATTGAACATTTTGTTGTTATGATTCCTCTTTTCCCGGATCTTCCTTAGTAATGTGGGACATTCTTCCATGTCATGATCCGATGCGCGAAAATACATACAAGTGGCTGGTGGGAGTGGACATTCCCTCACATAATGTCCTGGTTTTTGACAGTTTTGGCATACCACTAGTCCTCTACCTCTTTTGAAGCCTCCTCTTGATCGTCCTCCA
Source organism: Picea engelmannii (assembly GCA_009831015.1). Classification (NCBI taxonomy): domain Eukaryota; kingdom Viridiplantae; phylum Streptophyta; class Pinopsida; order Pinales; family Pinaceae; genus Picea; species Picea engelmannii. The sequence goes on from WSFP011417091.1 coordinate 9,708, forward strand.
CCTCTGTAGCCAGCTCGGTCTCCTTTCGGTATGTTATACTGAGGCACATGGTTGTACTGTGTGATATTGTACTGAGGTTGCACTGTGTTGTACTGTGGATGCACAATATTATATGGTTGTTGCACAGTATTATACTGTTGGTGCGTCATGTTGTATGGAGCTGGAACTTGGTTAAACTATGGTGCACCTTGCCCAGTCATCATTTCTTCCTGCACCCTATATGCATCTGATGTCCTCTCTCACATCAAATCCATAGTTCTACAATATTTTTCATCGTGGCCCACTCACTTGAAAAAGTTGCAATATGAACTCTTTGGGATTGTCTGGTATTTATGCATTATTGAGCAATGATATAGATTGTGGCCTGGTTTCTTACAGATCTCGCACCATATTCCTCCTATTGGTAATGGATTTGGCATTCTCATTTTCATATACTGCGCGAATGTTGGACATTCGTTCTTGTGGTGTCCTTTCGTCCTGCATGTGGTACACCAAACGACTTATCGTTTGTCCTTACTTTTGTTCTAGTTTAGCTAGAATGTTAATTTATTTGAATACTCCTTCAACTCTTCTATGGATGGATCCGTCTTTTGATATTGGTTTTCTTCTAGTTGCATGGCTTCCTACAGAGCCTCTGCTTGTGTCTGAAACTTTTGTTGTCGCAATGGGTATTTTAAGTGTGGTAGCACTGAATTGACGAACATGTGCATGTGTTGTATATCGGTCATGAGATATTTCAACTTTCCTTTCATTCGCTTGAATATGGTCAATCTCCCATACAAATTCTCTTGGTTTCTTTCTAATTTCTATCATTTCATTCATGTACTGATCCTATGAACTTGGCTTCTGAAACTCATTTATCAACAATTTCTTGATGTCCACATTCGTTCTGGTTGTCCCTGGTGTATTTTTTGTATCTAAACTCATGTACCAATCCAGTGCGCGATCACTTAGTGTAATCACTAGCTGTGAAATTTTAGTATCTTCGTCTGTGATCTGCTTTGCTTCCCAACTATTTTCATAGATAAAAAAAGGTTTCTCAAGTCCTTCGATTCTTCTCCTTTGAATTTTGGTGACTTGATGGTGGGATCGTGTATGACCATCGTGAATGCTGAACTACTACCTCCCCACAATGTAGATACTTGACTAGTGATTCTTGAACTGGATCCTCCAGTTGTTGTTCCATGTGTAGATGTACTTCCTGTTGTCTTTCTTCTCTTGAAATTCAGTTGTCTAAACGGTGATGTTCTCTTTGGTGAATTAATCGCACATGGGTTTATGGGTTCCACACTGATATTTATCGATAGGATTGTTTCCTTTTCTTCCCACTCTTGGACCTCTCGTATTCCTCTCATATGTTGCATGCATGATTTCCTCAATCTCCTCCACAACCTAGAGATCCTCTACCTCTTCTTCATCACTCTCTAAGCCTTCCCTCGCGGCTATGACTCTCTTCTTGGTATTCACCTTGTATTGGTAGGGTACTCCACTACGCATAGTTCCAACTGTCACCATGATCAACTTGATTTGGTCATCGTCCATCATGATTGGGTCCAAGGGTTCCTCCTTCTTTTCTTTATCCCCTCCTCCTTCCATTTCTTCTCTTTCTGTCAGTGCTTCCCCCCTCACCCCATGCACATAGGGAAGTTTTAGTTGTCTGACTCCATTGTCATTACACCTTTGTTATCTAGAAGTATCTTAATAGAAGTGTACAATGATCTAATATATCTCCCTCGAGGCCCACGTAGAAAATCTTGCTCCTCTGCGCTGTACGACTTCATTGTATCTACTGCAAAATCTGCGATAAAGCCTTCTACAATACTGTCGAGCCAAAAATCTATTGCGCGTGTGAATTTGTTGTTCACTTGCTGTAACTTCTCAATATGAACTGAGGTCCACTCTAACTATCAGATCTAGTTTGTTGCATGGTTATCCTTCAACCTCAATATCCACTACTGCAATAAGTGTGGAAAATCATAGAAAAAGACTTTGTCTAGATCATTAAACACGTATTTCTCAAGGTATTTGAGTAGTGTTGCTCTAGGGTTTTTGTTATCTTTCTGTGCAAACTCCAACTCTTTTGTCTTCAGCTAGCTTTCAATCTCTACTTTTGTGGGATTGCATGGTCTTGACATCCCCTTCTAGCAGCTCATTCTTTTCACCTTCTCGTCGTCCGATTCAACATTCTCTTGACCTACCTTCCGCAGATCTTACAAATTTTTAGAAGATCCCATCTACTCAATCCTATTTTGTTCAAACCAATGACAAAATAACCATTTTTTGGTTATTATTTATATGTCTGAGTTCATATATTCAACTTGATTGACCCAGGGTTCATGTCTGTTGGGGTTCCAACAAAGCCTCTAAAACTATCGGCCCTCCTGGTAAACCAGAAGGCAATGCAACACACAGGGTGCACTGTGTAGTCTCACCTGAGATAGTCTTAATGGGTGACTGCAATACTCATGTGTTTTCAGCCCAGGATTGAGTGGAGATCCGAGAAGTGTGCGCTGCAAGTTCTATTTAACTTATTAATGCAATAAATTTCCATTCACAATTATGCATGGAATATAATCAACTCATTCATTTAGCATATCAAAAACTACTTAGAATAGTAAGGAAACACATGCATTCAATCACATAACACAGGTTTTACCGTGGTTCAACCCCTTCTGAGCTACATCCACAAAGATCTGGCTCTTAAGCTCTTTTATTATAGTAGTTCCAAAACTATAGTGCCACGTGCTTTACAACTCCTCTCAGACGGGTCGAGATATAATATGAGGCAGACTAGATCACACTAGGATCCTCAACCTATGATCTAACCCTCAATATCTACCCTCCTTACTTATCTCCATCTCAACAAATTAAAATGTTAGTTTGTATATAAAAATATTACAACTCTATCTCTCATTTTAGTTCTCTCGTCTCTACTCTGGTCTCTCACTATGAGACCTAGGTATCTATATTTATACATTTCTGGCTCCCCAACCATTACAATGTATTGAAAAAACTCTAACCCTAATGTCGTTAGGTATTCCATGCATGTGTGCGTGCTTCTCGTCCTTCCAGCTGTCGCTTTCCTCGTGCATGCCTCCCTTCCCAAAATATCCCTTCTTTCCACTTTGGCCTGGTTCCAACGCTACTCAAAGGAGGATAGTTCCTCATCAAATTAGGAGGATAATCATAATGACAATGATTCATAAAGAGTACTCTTCATGCCATTAAAATATGATTCTTAAGAAGAAGGTGAAGTCGATCTTAGAGCATAGCTAATCAGTGCATTAGAAGAAATCATGAAGAAAGGAAAGAAAAACAAGTCACTCAAGGTGGAGTTAAAAATGAAAGAGGGATATCAAAGTTCCAACTCTAAAGAGCTAGAGAAGATGATCACGAGTATAAATTTTAAAAAAAGAAGAAGATAGAATAATTAAGGAAATTCTTAAGAGATAGTTAGAAGAAAAGGAGAAAATGATCAAAATCTTGGAAGTAGAAGTAATCTTTTTAAGTATATATCTTTGAAAGAAGGATATGCAGTAGAAGAGCACAAAAATATTGGATCAAATCATCAGTAGTTAAATATCATTAGATGAAAGGTCCGGACTAGGATACAATCAAGTACAGAATGAGAAAGGGTCGAGCTCCAAGACAATAGAATATGAAGAAAAAAAAAGAATCTATGTAGATATTTTCATAAATTCGGTCAAGAAGGAAGAATGCAAACCCCCAAAGAAGAACAATTCAGAAATGAAGAAGACTCAAGAAGACAAATTTAGAAGGAGTGCATCACAAAGAAGATCATTTATTCCTAGAATCAAGGATTCTTTTATGGTCATTGTTTGAATTGTGCTAATTTTGGACATAAATATGTAAATTGCAGAGCCTATGCCAAGAATAGAAGCAACAATGCAGGGTACTTAAATAACAATTATCCCAAAAGATCTATGAAGCATACAGAAGGAACCAAAACAAATTTGGTTCATTGAGAAATGAAGAAGAATGCTTCAAATTCCACAACTATGGACATATAGCTCGTGTAATATCCCTAAGGCCGAACCCAATTGTAAATGTAAATGCAAATGTACTTAAGCTAGTGAGCTGTATGACATCATTTTATATGCATATTTCATAGTATAGTGTGCACATGTACTGCGCAGTAAAAGGAGGAAGTGTGCACATTCCAGGATACCACACACAACATCTTAAGTGTGCATAATTGTGATTCCAACAAGCCTTTGTGTATATGTTATGTTTTATAGGATCGTGATCCAGTTTTTATAAGCTAGGATGCTTATGTTTTGATTAGGCCGGAGAGCTTGGATGTTAAAGGCTAGTGTGCCTGTTTTTGTACATTTTTAATAATTAATATAAATACATCATTGCGCGTAGACCGACCATGATAAAATATGGGGGGATAAACTCCACTGGTTAGGGAAAGGGAGGGGCTAAGTTAAGGAAAGGGGCTAAGCTAGGGAGCTTAAGACAAAAAGGAATATTATATTAATATTTCTTAAATATAAAGTATGGATAAGTATTTTATCCTGAGTTCTAAAGTTGGGTACAAGTGGGCCAAAGTAGCCCCCAACATGACAAGTGTCAAGTTGGGGACATGCATACATATTGTTGGGACTTAGTTCATTTCCTATCATATTTTCCATCATTCCTTCCATCATTCATCCATGCAGTCAATAATCCATGAGTATTCACACCCATTGAGATACCCTTTGTATCTTCATGATTGTACTTGAACCCGTATCCATAGCCATTTTGTGTTGATTTATCTGGTTATCTTGGGAGCTGGACTGAAGAAGCGGGTTGTCAGGCCTGTGAGAAATTCTCTGGGTGAGAGAATTGCTAGGGATTGATTTCCTGAAGGTGATGAACTATAGCTACAGTGCTCTAAGACTTCCTGTCCGGCCTGTTGCTGAAGCCCGTAAAGGAAGTGGGGAAGCCGAAGGATTGTTGAGAAGAGAAGGGGCACACTTCCTGGGTGGGATAGGCATGTTGGGAATGATGGATTGTGGGTTGTTAGTTTAAGTTGGCACACGAGACAGAGTCCTTCCTGTTGTCTATGAGCCTTTAGCCTGGTTAGGAATCCCTTTCCTTGGGTGGAGTTTAGTCCCAACTCGAGGGTGACTCACTGTTGAGAGTGATGAATAGTGTGGTCTAAGGCTGGGAGGTTCGTGGAAGGTCTGCATGCAGTTGGTGACATTCTTACCAAGATAAGTGCCAATTTGGGTGATAAATTTACATGTTGCATTGTTATTTACGTGCTTATATTTATGGGTTTATCTTAGGTGTGTTTATAATTGTTTGTAAATTTATGGGTATTTCTTGTATATGTTGCATGTATATGTTTACTGCCATTTTAGTATGAATCCGTGCATTTCCATAATGTATTTGTCTGTCTAGGTTTTTAAATGTATATATATATATATATATATATATATATATATATATATATATATATATATGATTCCACAAGAGTTCTGTGTGCATATGTATTTTAATTGCATGCAGTTCAAATTTTTTATGTGGCATAGCTCAGTTAGATGTTGGGTATGTTACAGTACATTCTGCAGAGAGAACGTAAGAGTTCTCTGGCATAGCGTGGCCTGACATGGATGGTCGGGGACGTTACAAATTGGTATCAGAGCTTCAGTTTTCAACATTGAGCCTGAATGGGCCAAACGAGTTGAGTTGAGGTGAAATTATATAGAGAATTTGTTTCGAAATGGCCAAATTTCAAGTCACAGAGCATCCATGGTAAATTTAGAAACAATGACGCGGAATTGGGAAAACCCCCAATTTTTGTTGTTAAATTCATGAGAAAATTGAGAAATTTGGCCATGTGGTAAGATATTATTGATTTAATATCTGTTCTAGAAAATTTGAACCTAGAATTGGTCGAATTTGAAGTTATAGTGAAGCCATGACAATTGGAGCGAGATTAATAAATAAAATTCTCAATTCATGAATTGATTTTGGGGAAATTAGTTCCAGAAATGTCAACCCATGACGATTTGTTGTTGCAGAGGTTGAATTGGTGTTTTCAGGATGAAATTGAATGAATTTCATGGTTGCAAAATGTCTATGGTAAATTGGGGAAAAAGTTAGAAAAAAAATCCCCAATTTATGCAGCAGAATTCACGAGGATTTGATGCGCATAAAGGTGAATGTGCATAGGTGGGTGCACTAACAATGCATGATGTGCAGTGAAAAGATTGTGATAGGTAAAATTTGGTACTGTGTGGCAAGATATTGGCATGTTGGTGCATGTGCTAAATTTCGGTGTCGCACGGAAAAATGTTAGTGTGTGGGTGTGCACGCTAAATTTTGGTACCGCGAAGAAAAATAATGGTTTTCTGGTGTGCATGCTAAATTTTGGTGCTAGATGAAGAAAGGCTAGTGTGTGGGTGCGCATGCTAAATTTGGCATTGTGCAGTGTGCATATGCATAAGAAGTGTGCGCGGTGTGGACATTCATAATAATGGCACGCGTGGTGTGCGCGGTATTGACATAGTGCAGTGGAGATTGGTAGTTGTGTGCACAATGTGAGTATATGTTGTCACATGACAACTTAGTTAGTGGTGCACGCAGATTTTTAATGCATGGTGGAGACATACTAAACTCTAGCATGGTGCAACGTGTCGAGTGAAATGCGCATGGAATATCAACGTGTGGTACAAAAACTACGCACGGTGGATATTAGTGCACAGTCCCAAAACTGTGTGTGGTGGATATTGGCGAATGATACAAAAACTGCGCACGGTGGATATCAATGCGCAATCCCAAAACTGTGTGTGGTGGGTATTGGCGTGTGACATAAAAGTAGTGCACGCAAGTTATTCGCGCGATAGAGAAGTGATATACAGTGGGTTTAAGGTGCACGAAGCATGATTTCCCTTGTATTGTTGCTGCACATGGTAAATATGGGTTTATAGTTTGAAAATTGTGCATGCGGAATCGTTTGGAAGGTGAATAACAACAGAAAACTAGTGATTTTCTGCGACATTTTATATCATTTTAACGTCATCTTTTTGCAACGCGTTTTTGAGGGCCTTAAGAGAGTTTTTAGCAACTCAAAAACCATGAGACAGAGGTGCAAAGAAGGAACACTATTTATCTATAGATTAAATGAAAGAGCTCAGATAGATCTTTCTAATAGTGTAAATTGTTTGTCAAACAAAGATTTTATAAGAAAGTTACAGCTTAAATGAAGAATGGTAAATTTTAAGACCCATCTAACTTCAAAGAGCCATAACTTTCTGCTCCTGAAACATATTGAGACACAAGAGTAGTCAATGGAAATATATTGATCCATAGAAGACATTCCAAGATATAAATTAAATTTTTGGGCATGTTAAAAGTGTTTAATATGGAAAATAAGGTGCATGTAACATTCCAGACCAAAAACACAAATTGGCCTAGAACTTCAGCACACTGTAACTAGCAGCCCATAACCCAGAATAAGGTGAACATTGGGTAGAATGTCCATAATATGTGTATGCAGAAACCCAATTGAGATCATATGAAAATTTCAATGGAGTAGGTGTGAAAATGCATAATTACAACGCAAAATTGCGCCAAGTGGAAGTGTGAACAAAAAAGTTAATGGGAAAATTTCAAATGACCATAACTTTCTGCTCCATACTCGAAATTGAGCATGTGAGAAGGCATTGTAAAGAGTTAAAAAAATATATATCATATTAATATCATCTTAGAGTCTAGATGAATGGAAGAGGAACATGGGACTTACAATCAACAATATGGGAGTAGAGGGATGGATGTCCATTTGGGCATTGAAGGAACAAACTCCAATGGACACGGAGAAGGAAGAGATGAAAACATGAATATGGAAGAGACCATTAAAAATTTGTAGAAGGATGTCCAAAGCCATAAAGATGATAATGAAAGGCTTATGAGAGCCAAGGAGCAACATGATGACTTCAACATGAAGTTATTGGAGAACTTGAACATAATAGAATTTTTTTTGATAAGGAGAGTGGCTCAAGCAAGTCAATAAATCACAGGCCTCATGATGAGAAAAGAAAAGAAAGAAGTGTTAGAAGGCATCGCCACCACTCCCGGAGGAATTCCAATAAGATATCACACAACAACTCAAGTCCATCCCCTGTCAGGAAGCATAAGAGGTCTGGGGTGGATGAGCTATGAGGAGAAATGAACAAAATCAAACCTCCTACATTTGATGGTGAGCAAAAGAAGGATGAAGATGAAAAAACATGGTTGTTGGGCATGAGAAAGTATTTTAAATTGCATAACGATTCTTCTCATGAAGAAGGTAGAATTTCTATCTATCAACTCAAGGGAAATGCATCCATGTGGTGGGATCAACTTGTGCAAGTGCAACACATTAAAGAGAAAAGTGTCACTTTGAGGGAATTCAAGAAGTATTTTGAGAATAAATACTTGACTAAAAGATACTATGACAAGAAAATGAAAGAGTTCTTCGAACTCAAGCTGGGGAGTATGACCATTGATGAATATGAGAGAAGGTTTCTAGAAATTTTGAAGTATGTCTCTTTCATCAAGGATGAGACAGTTAAGATTCAAAGGTATTTGAGTGGATTGCCATCATTCATCAGTGAAAAAATATAATATGGTGATCCCAAGACATTGGAAGAGACCATAAGGTGAGCTAAATTCCTATATGATTAGCAGAAAGAAAGGAAACCTTTCCAAAAATCTTGGGAAGACAAAAACAAATTCAAGATGGATTAGAGGAAGAAGGGATCTAAGCCACCATTCTTCAAAAATAAGCCACAGGGACAACAAACTCCTAGAGAACCCAAAATGATTGAGGCAAGAGGTCAAAGGCAAAGGAAACCACCTATTCAATGGTTTTGATTGGAAAATCCACGGTGTTGTCAATAGACTGTCGACGTTTCGGATCTAGATCAGGATCCATCTTCAGGACAATGAGCCTGGGTTAAGAAAAAGGGAAGAGTTGGTATAAATACTGGAAGTTTGGGAAAGTTTTCAGTGTCGGCTAGGTTTAGAGTAGAATTATTTAATAAATTTAATTATTTGCTAAGATTTATAGGGTTTAATAATTTGTTTATTTATAATAGTTTATTATTAATTTAGGTTTTTATTTTAACATTATTTAATGCTTTAGGGTTTAGTTAATAGGTAAAAAGTGGATTATTAAATTTATTATAGGGTTAAGGTATTAAAATCTAAGGTTAAGGTACAAACCCAAGGAGTGACCGATAGAATTGCAAGAGTCCTCAGTAAAAAAGAGATTAAAACTTCCTTCAAACCTCTTGAAACCATCAAATAGAGTATGAGATCCATCAAAGAAAAAATTAACCCTCACAATGGAAAAGGAATCTACAAAATAGAGTGCTCATGTGATAAATGCTACATTGGTGAAGCCGGTCACTCCTTCCAAGTTAGGATAAAAGAACATGGAGCTGACATCAAGAACGAACGCATCCGCACCTCCACCCTAGATGAACACTCCATTAAAACAAGACATCATGTTCGCCTAGAAGAAACCAAAATCCTCGCCAAAGAGAATCACCTCTTCAAATGTCGTATTAGAGAAGCCATTGAAAACTATAAACATTCTAGCAACCTTAACATAGATAGTGGGTTAGAATTGAGCCAAAACTGGCTTCCCCTGATCAAAAAACAACAATAATCTTTGATAATTTTCATTTCTTATTATAAATTAATTTATTCACAAGAAAATCCCCTCCCATTTAATTTTAATTCTATGACAACCTAATAAACTCTTAAATAACCTAAGAACATAATTGATTAATATCAAAAATTAACCTTGAAGTAATAAACACTTAGAATACAGATTAGCAAGAAGGGAAAACCCCTTTTATCTTATAAATTACTTAATACCTATAACCTAACCCTAGAACCTATTAATCTAAATGAATACATTAATACACAACATTAAATTAATAATAACCCTTTATTTACCTTATAACCCAAAACAAACACATTTAGAAACCCTATTATTAAACTCATAAACAAACACTTAATTCTTCTTTTTAATTATTTAGCTTATACCTTAACCTTAGATTTTAATATCTTAACCCTATAATAAATTTAATAATACACTTTTTACCTATTAACTAAACCCTAGAGCATTAAATAATGTTAAAATAAAAACCTAAATTAATAATAAACTATTATAAATAAACAAATTATTAAACCCTATAAATCTTAGCAAATAATTAAATTTATCAAATAATTCTACTCTAAACCTAGCCGACACTGAAAATTTTCCCACACTTCCAGTATTTATACCAACTCTTCCCTTTTTCTTAACCCAGGATCATTGTCCTGAAGATGGATCTTGATTTGGATCCAAAAGGTCGACAATGTATTGACAACACTGTGGCTTTTCCGATCAAAACCATAAATCCCAACCACAACAATCTCACTCATCACACCTATTCAATGTTGGGGTTGTAAAGGGGATTGCATGTTTATATATTGTCCTCATAGAGGTGAAAAAGGGAGGAATTTTCACAATGTACAACAAGCTAAAACAATGGAGAACATGGGAAGAAATGTGCCAAGGATCTATGTAGCCCTGGACAACAAGCAAGTAGAGTATCAATCACATATGATTGAAGTGGAAGGTATGATCAACAACCAAACGTTTGCTATTTTAATTGATTCAGGAGCTAGTCATATTTAGATAGATCCTAAGATGGTGGAAAGTTTTCATTTTCCAAGAAGCAAGCATGGGAAATATTGGTTGGTGCAGCTGGATACAAGAGCCAAAAGAAAAGTTAATGAGATGGTTGAGTCATGTCTTATGGATATGAATGGACTGAACACCAAGGCAGATTTGAACATCTTGCCTTTAGGTTCCTATGGTTGTCTAATTGGGATGGATTGGTTGGACCAACATCATGCCATCTTAGACTGTCATAAAAAAGAATTTACTTTCTTGGATCAGGAAGGAAAACTAAGGAAGGTACAAGGAATCCCCAGGGAAGTAACCATCAGAGAAATTTCAGCATTGCAGTTGAAGAAATGCTACAAAAAAGGGTGTCAAATATTTACAGCACATATGGAAGAAACACCTAGAGATAAGGTTCCAAATTTGGAAGATTATGCAGTCCTAAAAGATTTTGAAAATGTGTTCAGGGAGGTACCAGGGCTACCCCCAAAGAGAGATATTGCTTTCTCTATAAATTTAATGCCTAGAGAAGCTCCAATGTCAAAGACTCCTTACAGAATGAGTACACTAGAGATGAAGGAGTTGTAAATCCATCTTGAAGAACTTATAGAGAATGGGTATATACACCCAAGTGTGTCACCTTGGGGTTCCCTAGTATTGTTTGTGAAGAAGAAAGATGGAAAATTAAGATTGTGCATTGATTTTATACAGTTGAATAAAGTGACTATTAAGAACAAGCATCTTCTTCCAAGGATCGATGATATTTTTTAGTAATTGAAGGATGCAAAGATATTTTCAAAGATAGATCTCAAGTCAAGATACCATCAGGTAAGGATTAAATAGGAATACATCAACAAGACCACCTTTAGGACAAGGTATGGTCATTATGAGTTCACAATGGTGCCATTTGGGTTGTCAAATGCACCAGTTGTTTTCATGTGCTTAATGAATGGTGTTTTTCGAGAATATTTAGACAAGTTTGTCATCGTCTTTTTGGATGACACTCTTATATATTCTAAGTCTTAGGAAGAGCATGAAAATCATTTGAGGATGGTTTTGCAAGTATTAAGGGAGCATCAGTTGTATGCAAAATTGAGCAAGTGCTCATTTTATCAAAATAAAATTCATTATTTGGGACATATCATTTCAAAGGATGGGATAGTAGTGGATCCTGAGAAGATAGAAGCCATTAGAGAATGGCCAGTGCCAAAGAATGTGACATATGTGAGATCATTCATGGGTCTTGCAGGCTACTATAGGAGATTTATTGAAGGATTTTCAAATATTGCACACCCAATCACTTCCTTGCAAAGAAAGGGTGTGAAGTTTTAGTGGACATTGGATTGTGAAAAGCGTTTCCAACACTTGAAATAGTAATTAACAAGTGCTCCAATACTAAGGATTGCAGAGCAAGATGAAGAATTCATTGTATGCACAGATGCATGTAAAGAAGGACTTGGTGGAGTCCTCACTCAAAATGGGTTTGTTATATGTTATGAATCAAGGAAGTTGAAGGAGCATGAAAGACATTATGCCACTCATGATTTGGAGTTGGAAACCATAGTGCATGACTTGAGGAAATGGAGACACTACCTCATGGGAAAAAGTTTTGAGTTTAGGACAGACCACAATGGTCTAAAATATTTATTTGGTCAGACAACTCTAAATGCTAGGCAAAGCATATGGTTAGAATTTCTGAGCGAATATGACTTTGATATAAAGCATATCAAGGGGAAAGAGAATAAAGTGGTTGATGCACTCAACAGAAGAGTGCATGTAATGCATGCTACAGCCATTAGCATGTACCAATCAGATTTAAAACCTAGAATGATAGAGGCTGCCAAAGCAGATTTGCAATACAAGGAATTAGTGGCAAAATTACAACAAGGTATTTTGCAACAGAAAATTGAAGAATACAAGCTAGTTAATGATGAAATTATCATGTACAGGGGTAGAATTTATGTACCAAATTCTCAGGAATTGAAAAATATGATATTGAGAGAAATACATAATGTGCCTTATGTTGGGCACCCAAGATATCAGAAAATGGTTGTAGCTATCAGGAGCCAAATACTATTGGCCAGGCATGAAGAAGGAAGTTGTTGATTTTATTGCCAAATGTTTGGAATGTCAAAAGGTAAAGGTTGAGAATATACACCCAGTGATCCAGATGGATATCGGTGGCCACCCACCTTTTCCAACTAGCTCAAAACAGTTTTCTGACATTTTTGGCAATTTACTATTTTTAGCAGTTTTTCGGGTCCTGAACTTCTGGAGCCGTTTTGAGGCCCTAAACGATGTTTTTTGGAATATGTTGAAAATGTTCTATTCCTCGGATAGATCTTTCCAACGAGCTATCATACGCCTAAAACGGAGATCGTATGCAAAAGTTACGACCCCGGGAAGTTGATGCACCAACTTACCCAAACGGGGCCCACATGACTTTTGGCGCTTCATCTCCTAGGGTTAGGTTTTTGGATGTCTAGGACTTTTGGCATTCCCGTCTATTGTAAAAAGGCCTTTCGAGCCTCATTGTAATGATCTTCTTGTGAATGCGAGTAGCCGTCACATCTCTTCTCAGAGATAAGCTGCCACCATTCTAGTGAGTCTTTCACTCTGTATTTTTACAGTCTCTGTACATTTCTTTGATTAATAGAAATCGTGTATTACTATATATCTGTGTTTATGGTTGCATATCTGATACATTCTGTTATATTATTGAATATCTGCAATATCTCTATGCATTTATTTATTATATCTCCTCTCTCATTTCGTGCCGAAAATAATCCGGATCAATGGTATCAGAGCAGGCTGCTCTTGATCGTTTTTCAGTGCATGTCCCCGACGAGGTCCGAGTATAGAAAGTTGGGTCTCGAGCTTGTCTCTCTCGAGGACAATCTCTCTCGCACACCCAGGAAACCCTCAATGGCGGAAGAAAATAAAAATGATGGAGCAGACGATCCTATCAGTCTGTTGCTTGAGCAAGCTCTCACGCGACAGAGGGACGAAATGATGGAGAATTTTTCCCACATCCTTCAACGCCTGCCAATAGCATTGGGTGCATCTTCATCAAGCGACCACTTTGGAGGCACCTCGCCTTTCAAGGTACAGGTTAATTTTGATATTCTCGTATTTGAAGGTCAAATAGATGCAGATGCCCTAGATAAATGGTTAAATC
>ML862412.1:0-10937 GCA_009831015.1 Picea engelmannii
AGTTCTTCTATAGCAAAAACCTTCTGGTTGAACCTATCTGGTAGAGATCTCAAAATTTTCTGAACTAAAGAAGGTTCCTCAATTTTTTCACCAAGTGCTTTCATTGCATTTACCATTTCTTCAACTCTCATAAAGTATTTTCCGACAGTTTCATCTTCTTTCATCTTCAGCTGTTCAAACTGTACTCTGTAGATTTGAAGCTTGGCATCCTTTACCTTCTCATTACCTTCATAACTGCTGATGAGTTTGTCCCACATTTCTTTGGCAGTTCCTAGGTGCATAAATTTTACGAATTCTACTTCTGCATGCCCACTCAAGATAACATTCATAGCCTTAGCGTTGAAGCTAAATTATAGCTTGTCATCCTTATTATCTAGTACAACTAGCTTTACATAACTAGTATCTACCACATCCCAGACATCTACACCTAAAGCCATTATGTAAGTTCTCATTCTAACTTTCTAGAAGGCAAAGTTTGTTCCATTGAACAGAGGGGCCTTATTGGTTGAATTTCCATCATGGCTTGACATGTTTAAGCTCTAGGATATACCCTGGGCCGTCTCTGATACCAATTGTTGGATAACTGAGAGGGGGGGGGTGAATCAGTTGTTACCGTGCTTAAACAATTATGCTTATTTTAAATTCTTTACAGAACACTCAATGACAATTACCATAATGCACAGAACTAAGCAATAGAACATTCAACATCATTCACACATAAGAAATACACAGAGACAGATATTTCCTGAGGAAACCCATAAATGGTAAAAACCTCTTCTTCTTTATATGATAAGTATTCTTTACATTCTGTACATTATCATACCTATGAGCACCAACTCATAATGAGGCTTCAACCTCTGTTTTGCAAGCTGCAACTTGCTGAGAGCACCAACTCTCTGTTTTCTCTAGCACCTACTAGAAGGAAGCACCAACTCCTTGGTTTCTGTAGCACCAACTCCCTAAGTGTTCCAACACCAACTGGATGGAAGCACCAACTTCCAGTCACACAAGCACCAACCTGTATAACAGAGAACAACAGTTCTCCCTTGCACCACCCTGCCACCCTGGTTTATCTGGCTATAGCCAGATGGAAGCTACAACTCCCTGTGTTCAAGCACCCACTTGAACCTTTGAGGACAACAATCCTCCCTAGCACCTCCCTTCCACCCTAACATATAAAGTTTGCTATATATAAATTTATCACAGTGATACAATATTTATCATTGGCTTACCATGCTTATCACTGTTCTGTTATGCTGCTATGCTCTCCTGTATCAATGTCTCTCTGTCTGCATCTTCTTGTGTTTTCTTATCTTTTGTTTTTCTCTACAAGAGCACCTCAACCTTCCTTTACTGCCTCATTGTCTTGCTACACACATCCCTTGCGCTTTATGTGCCTCTACATTTTATGCTCTATGTGCCATGTCCATTCAATGCACCATTCATCTCCTCTATATTTCCGCTGCTACACACTCCTCCTTCTACACTCCTTGATCACTCTGAACAACAACAACACTCATCTCTTCTTTGTTCTGCATACTTATAGTCTCTGTACATGCTATCTCTCCATGCTTCTGCATGCTCTGTCCATGTCGAGTGCTCTGCCTGATCATCATGGCCACTCTTCAACTTATTTGGTTGTTTAACCCATGTGTCAATCATCACTGGGCGTTATACTGAGATTCCTTAGCCTGTCTCGCAATTGAGACTCTTCATCTTCTCTATCAAAGTTGAGCTGATCCTCTCTGTTGTAGTTATAGGCTTCAACACTCTTCCATCTGTCAATCACCTCTAATAATAGTCTTCATTCCACTGGAAGATGCCTCGAGCCTCTTCATCTTCTCTGGCGATCACACTGAGGCCTGTTTGATTCCTCTGGCAGAAGCCATCAGTCGTTTCTAGCAGTTACACTCTGAAGTGCAACAATAGCCCTCCGATCATACTTAAATTCACCTGCACAGTTGGATTGGATCCGTAGGATCTTGTGTTTATTTCGCATTTCGACATTTTAGAATTTCGATATTCTTGTGGTGAAGAGTCTCGATTTTCTATGTCCCAAACTCCGAAATGGAGTTTGTCTCTTCGAGCTCTTCTCTACAGCTCTTCGACGATGTGACCACCGACGGTGACCAAGGCCTACACCAAAAAGGTGTTTTCACATTTTGCATTTCGACATTTCACATTTCAGAATTTTGGGACTCCTTTGATGAAGAGTCTCAACTCTTGACTCTTCCAACTCCCGATATCCAAACCTCCAAAATGGAGTCGGATTAATGGTCCACACTCTTGATGATTCTACAGTCCAGATCTCTTCGTGATTTCGCATATTACGATTTCAACATTCTTGATGTGAGAGTTCTTGACAACTCCAAGTCCCGGTATCTGAAACTCCGAAATGGAGTCGGATCCACGACATTTCGGCATTTCGCATTTCGCCGTTTCAGGACTCCTGTGGTGAAGAGTCTCGACGCTTAAATCCTCCAACTCCTAGTGTCTAAAGTTACGAAATGGATTCGGATCAAAGATCTGGTATTTCGTTGTTTCACATTTCGGCGATTCGGCATTTTGGCACTCTTGTGGTGAAGTGTTTCGACACTTCAACTCCCAGTATACGGGACTCCGAAATGGAGTTATTTCCCGGTCTGCGAAGCTCTTTGTTGGTGTGCCTATTTCGATATTTCGGCGTTTCGCATTTAGGCGATTTGACATTTTGACACTCCTGTGATGAAGTGTTTCGACACTTCAACTCTCGGTATCTGGGACTTCGAAATGGAGTTATTTCCCAGTCTGCGAAGCTCTTTGTTGGTGTGCCTATTTCCGGTTTCGGGTTTTTGGGGTTTCACATTTCACGATTTCGGGACTCCTGATGACGAAGAGTCTTGACTCTTCCAACTCCCGGTATCCAAAACTGTTCTCCTGCCTTCGGGATTTCGTAACCCCGCTTCACCTTTCTCTTTAAAGAATGTGAAAATTCTCCTGGATCCAACGCCCGTCGGACCTCGGGCTCATATTTGACGTTCATCGAGAATTCTCAATGGGATCCAAAGATCATTGTCGCTTCTCCTCCCAGGCTTTCATTGTCCCTGTTTTTCCATCATTGCATACTCTGATCTTGCCATCAATGACAATCACACCTGCCATTAATGATAATCACAACAGTAAATGGCCTCCAAACTATTGATTTTTCATTAGGCTAGGTTAAGCATGAAGATTAATCCATTTTATCATTTAACCATAATAATGAATGTTGCAGCAATCAAGATCACAAGAAGAAGGACCATGCACAAGAACAAAAAATGTATCCTAGGAAACCCTTCTCAACAAGGGAAGAAAACCCAACCAAATCCTTTGCTATATTCTTCAACAGAAAGACCTTCACCTCCAAGAAATACCTAGCACACAAGAGGGTGCCTAAACCCTAGAACTCTAGCACCCAAGAGAGGTGCACACCTTTTTCCAAAGAAGTGTACTTGCTGAAATTTCCAAACTCACCAGTATGATATGATTCCACAATGGGGAATCATCCCTTACTTATATTAGACTTGTCAAATCAATTAAGGCATCTATTGGCTCAACAATGTTGACCTCTCTTAAGTCACTTTATAAATTATTATTATTATTATTATTATTATTAACAATATTAATTATCTTTTACATTTATTATTAATCACATTAAGGTGGGGCCGACCTATACCCTTTACATAACAATTAGGGTTACAGGCAGGTCTGACTCTTGAACAACATATAACAAAGGATCTGATACACCCACTAGTGCTCATCCACTAGGGGCACATCCATAGGGATGCCATAGCTCTGGCTCACTGCATTACACAGAAGAACCAGATCTACACACATTCACCTGTGCTCATCCATAGGCACATCCACTCTACATATATTATTTCCCACTGCCTCACACAGGGAATCATCTGTAGTTTTCTCGTCAACTCTGCTACTCAGAGGAGGCTAACACATCATCTTCATTTTTGTTCACATGACGATGCACCCAACACTTTGGGATTTCACACATTCACCTTGTGCTCAGCTACAGGTACATCCAACTCATCAGATTGCCTTTCCCATTGGATAAATATCTAAAGTTCTTCTCACTCTCTGAATGGAGGAGGTCATCTCTACGTTCCTAGATCTGTCTCAGGCAGGAACCATGTACCCTTCTTGGGGGCTTTCTCTCAGGTTTGTAAGCTGAGAGAAAGGCTTCACATAGCTGCAATGATCCACACCTCACAGGTTTGTAAGCTGGAGAATGTCTCACATAACTGCATTCATCAACACTCCCTCTTAGCTAGGGAGACATTCTTCATAATGTCAAGTCTCACACAGATGTACTCTAAATTTTGTTTTTGGCTGGAGTCATCAATACTCCCTCTTAACTAAGAAGGCATTTTTCACCAAGTTACTATGGTGAAGATGTCTGTAATCTGCTCATGTGTAGGAAGGTACTGCAAGTGTATGATTTTCCTCTGCATCATATCTCTGATCTAACGATATTTCATCTCATCGTGTTTCGATCCATCAGGAAACATTGGGTTCTCAAGGAGCTTTACACATGGCTCTTGGTTATCATCATAGGATCCATCTCATGGTCAAGTAAATATGCTAGAAGCTAGTGAAGCCACATTGCTTCGCACACTCGATGTTATTTTCTCTGCCTCTGTGGTACTTAAGGTCACATATTTTTATTTCCTGTTGTATCAGGAAACCATGGAAAACTTTATGATAGAACATCAACCAGATGTGCTCTCCGGGTCCACTGTACTTTTTCTCAATCTGAATCGACATATCCTGCAAACTCAAGTTCATACTGGAGGCATATCTCAGGCCATATCCAACTGTGTCTCGTATATATCTTAATACATGTTTTGTTGTTGTCTAGTGAGTCTGTCTAAGCATATTCATTGTATGGCATGAATCAAGTCTGGTGTTAACCAGATACATCAGTGATCCAATCGGTTGTGGATCAGTCTCGACTGAATCATCATGAACCTTCTTCTTTAAATCCATCACGGTGGATTTTGCATTCTATCATACTTAACTTCTTTAATATTTTCACTGTATATTTTCCTTATCTCAGGAAAATATTATTGGTCATCTGTCATACTTCTTGTCCCAAGAAGTAGTGCATCATACTCAGGTTCTTCATCTAAAATTCAGAAGTCAAGGATTACTTGTAACAACAATGCTTTATGAATAAGTCATCAGGATCAGGCTCTTGTCACCAACACAGTAATGATATAGGTTTGGATTAGCAACACTCTTGCTGAAATCCAAACTCATCAAGAATCTATCTATCTAATATAGTTTCCAACTCATGGATGGTAGTACAGATGGAAGTGCATTGGGTTTACTGGAACAAGTATCTTATCATAGACAACTCCCTTTGTTTGTAATAAATCTTTGACTATAGATTTCGTTTTGTATTTCTTGACACTTCCATTAGTTGCATGCTTGATCTTAAGATATACTCGTATTCTTCTGTTATGGCATCTTGCCATACTTGTTCTCATGTTTCTTTCTTAAGACAAGAAATATCAACATCAATGAAGTGGCTTATGAATGAAGGATAGCTCGAAAATCTCTTTTGCCTTCTCGGAATGTGCCTTGAGGGGATTGCATGTTTCTCTGCCTCTAGGTAGCCCTTTTATGTCGTACCGAACATATCAGATCGAGCAGCTAGATCAAATGGAATAATGTTTGTCTCCCTTTGAATTGCTGAAGGGGGAGAAAGGCATTGTCTCACTGTTAATCTCCATCTGAGATTCTCTGGATTTTGAAGAGCTATCTCTTCTTCAAGGGCAACATCGTTTCTACTTGTTCTTGTATGATGAACAAATTAAATATGGTTTGGACTCCCGTACCACGGATAATGGTCCAAATCTTTGAGAGCTCCCGTACTGGAAATAATATTCATCATTTATTTGAAAAATTCAATCAACTATAAAGTTAGAGATCAATTGATTTACCTAGTTGTAGTCATGTCCTTTTAGAGGAAATACTTCTCCTCTCTCTTCTCTTCACTCTTTTGAGGTCGATCTGGATCAATCTCAACGGTGCAAGCATATTGTCTTCCCTTCTTCCTAGTTGGACAGTTTCTTGCAATGTGTCCATACTTGTCACATCTAAAGCACTGAATTTCTGAAACATCTCTTCTTTGATAACCAAGATTGGATGAAGACTTTTCACCCTTAAATGTTTGCCTGAAATTTGTTTTTAATTTTCCTCCCTTCTTTGTATGAAGTGCAAGAGCATGATTTTCTTCTGAGGAATCTTCCACTCCTCTATTTCTAAGTCTAAGTTCTTCTTGAGTGAAATCTGTCCATAGACGCTCAAAGGTTGGTAGAGCTTTGTTGGCAGCCCTACATGTTTTCGCTTTTTAAAAGCGACAAATGATAATTTATGTAGCTGCCTACACGTGGTCATGGGGTTATTGCTTTTCGAAAGTAGCTTTGAACTGTAAATACGATGTTTCGGTTATTCCTAGTTTTTTCTTCCTCTTCATTTTCGTGTTTCGTTCATGACTGAAAGCATGAACGAAACACTAAAACTTATAATTGTACGTCATTTTTTTTAAGGTTTATGAAAGCTAAGATGTCTTTACAGATTTTTTTTTATGAAGGCTATTTTGCTGTGAAGCTCATCTTGTTGATTGCTCTAAAGTGGCTCATCGATTGTGAAGTGGGATTTGATTTTTGTTTGTGTAAAACACCAAGACTCCTTTAAACTTAAACTAGGTTATATATCATCGAGGCTCTTGGTAAGACCTATTCCTATCGATACACTTTGGTTCACGAAATTTCTCCTTACCTAAACCTTAGAAATCAACTCCACTTTGTTGCACGATGATAAAATTTGAATGAACCTTGTCGTATCTTGTACCCTATGGGAGGTGGCAGTCTGAAAATGATAAGCCCATCATTTCGGGTTAAGTCTCGGGTTTCGTATGTACTCTTGGAACTCATTTCGTAAAATTCCATTTGTGTTACAAAACCCCTTTTCATGCACGCTAGGGTATTGATGAGTCTCGTGTCTGAGATTTCGCTCTGGTCTTCTCTGTCCTAGAAACCTTCCATAATCACTGTGTTTTTCTATCTATCTTCTAAACCCTCATGGCCCCAGTCATAAGGATTGAACCCATTGGCTCACAAACCCTGATCCTGTGTGATGATTCAAGGGAGGACCTTAAGGGTCAAGGCTGGCTCAAATTTCTTGAGAAATTTTAGGGTTTTAACTTGCAAACCGCTCGGGAATTTGCCCTTTCTTTTGATGCCTGCTGAGCCAAGGTAGGATACATTCAAGCCGAGGTCACAGAGGAATTTTTAGGCCAAGCGAAAGGTCTTCCACTTAGCGGACAAAAGTGGTTTAAAAACGCCAAGGTCGAGGAGGTACCATGGAGCCTGTTCTTCACCTCTAGGAAAATCAACTGTTGTGATAAAGGTATGCCTGTATCCTTGTTGAAAAATTGGTGGCATGGTTTGCTAGCAATCTCGAGACAATTCGTGACATGCAAGGGTCGCTTTGGTCTTGTTTTCTTGTATCACATACATTTGTTGATGAATTTCATCAGGTTTCAGTTAAATATGCCCTATTATTTATTGAGAAGCCTATATAAGATGGCGAAAAGGTATAAGAGACAACGTTTAAATTCCGGTCTATTTCATCACGGTTTGATAAAGATACTATTAGTTCATCAACTAAAGTTGCAAAATGATAATTGGGATGCCTTCCTAATTCGAAATGATTTCGTTACACCCAGTCCCGTAGAGGTTGATAAGCCCATGATGAAAGAAATCACAATCCCTGCCACTGATAGAGAAATTCTTTCACCCAAAGAAGCCTGTGATAGGCTCATCCTTGACGAGCCTATTCTTGAGCAAACAAATACTGAACCGATAGCTTTTGAATTGCATAACCATGAAAACATGCCTACCTTGACACTTCTGCTAAAAATGCAAACAAGCCTTCATACAAACTGTCTAAGGGTGACACATATATAAGGTTTAAAAATAAAAGGGCAGGAAGGATAATTTCTAGGAGCCTACGAAATAAATCACACTCTCATATGAGCTCGATCGAAACGATCGAAGTCAATGAGAGCTCTGACTCCGAGATCGAGAGGTTCTTGGCAGAAGAACAACCTAACTACCTCAAACCAGATCTCAGTCAAGTCTATAATTTCATAGATAATTTGCCTCCCTGCCTGAAGCACAGCCAAGGCTTCCCAGGTATCAAGTTGGATAAAAAACCCACAGGCAACAATGGAGACGTTCTGACACTCGTCCGTGGACATCCTCAAGCAGCTATCACAGATCCACGGTGTGATGTTTGTTTGTTTTTGATTGACAAGTATTATACAGACATACCTATTCTTCAATTGCAAATCAAAACCCTCACTACTCAGATCGATTCATTAAATGATGAAAATCATAGACTAAAGTCCACTGTCCAATGGCAAGGCAAGCGATTGAAAAGGACTGGGAACATAACAGTAAAGAAGGCTGAGAGTGTTACAACAGTTGTTAATTATGAGATCCTATGAACCAATTTTAGCATGCAATTAAGAGGTAAAGATTTGATTGATTGCTTTAGTTGTAGTTTATTTATTTTCTTTAATTACATAGATTTAATTAGATTTTTGTTGTTAAAATAAAACTAGCTATAGAATCAGTTGATTCTGTAGCCAGTTTATCTTCATTCGAATTTGTGGAAACCATTGGTCATAATAATATCTAAAATCCTTTATTTTCGTTTTTTATTTTATTTTAGGATATCACGTAATTGATGGTGATCTTATGATGTGGACTATTTCTGAGCTCATTTGGCATATCTTTTGTAAACAAAAATACGCTTTTTTAGTTTTGAGAGATACAGTGTGATATGGAGTGGCTATATTGCCCCCTATTTTGTAATTAACAAATCATTTTTGAGATTTAATCTTATCCCATAAGATAGGATGTTTAGCTTCTCTAAACTCTTTAAATACTTGTGATTTCTGTAATGATGGCATCCTCGCCTGGGGCAGAATATGAACTTTTGATCAACAGACTTTAATGGAACAACAATACACATTTCGGCTTTAGCTTCTTGTGGGTGGTGTCTTCATTAAGTTCAAGTTCATGTTGATATTATAATAAGTTGTGATAGCTTTAGTCTACATCATTTATTATGTTATTGAGATAATTCATTTATGAATGTTGTTCATAAAAAATGCTTCAGATATAAATTTTGTGATCATCTATTCAGCTTCAATTACATGGTTTCTCCTTTAATTTCCGTTGATAGATTAAATACAAGGATGTTTTCTAACATATTTTTCTTAATGCAACTTCTTGTAAATATAAGATCACAGTAACTATTGGTATCATTCTATCTGTTATTTAAATTTAATTGCCAACATAATTGTTCTACATTTATTCAGAACAGACTTAAGGTTCAGTGCAGGTTTTCCTCCTGGACAAGGTGGTTAGATGTTTTCTGATCGCACAGATATTTGGATGCATATCATTAGTTCGTTAACAGGTTAGTTTAATTTCATTTTTCTGTTATTTGTTTTATCATTGAAATTCAAACGAAAAGTTTGGCTTTTGACTAGCTTTACGTTTTTGTTTCATAACAATTTTCTTACATTAGTTTAAGAATTATAAAGGAAAAATCAAAAATATTTTTATGTGCTTTCTTTATCTGCTTTTACCAGGCAGTGATTTTACATTTAGTTTAGTGAGTTTAGATTAAAATTTGCAGCCCGCAAATAATGTATATAAATGAGAGTTATCTATCTTTTGCTTAAATACGTCTATTACAGTCACATTAGAACATATGTACATACATATATATAGTATTTAGTAATTAGTTATTATTTATTTTCTTTTATTCATCTCTTTTAGGATTCCTAGATTGGCCAACGGAGCCATTAAACCCATCGGAACGAGTTATACCAAACAACTTGGGTTACTTAGACAACCCTAGACCAGACTCGCTCTTACAATTGACGGACGATCATTTTCGCCCATCAACAAATGACACTAGAAGGAGGCCTTGAATGCGAGTGATGGCACATGGAGGTCGCAAGACTCCTCCCCCATATACCTTCTCCCCTATAGTAACAATGAGTCATTCTGACAACAACGTTACTTCTCAAACAACAACTACCTCAAACGAAAATCCACATATTGCCGTTGGGCCAGTAAGCGTTTGACGTACAAGAAATTGTTCGCTAGTCACTTCTAAGGACACACGGTGCTTTGGCCCATATCATAAAACTCGGTCGGCCACTGAATCAACCCCTATAATTTTCTAATATCGGAGAGCAACTTGAAGGCACTGGTTTTCTCCCAAACCCCACAGATCCAGGTTACATCCCCACTCCTGTAGTTGGAGGATCTGGTATCCCACCTTCACCACCTTATTCATCTCCTTCTTCTTCAATATAAGAGTCATCCGGTGAAGGAAATTATTCATATCAGCCTTCGACACCATCTACGCCCATGGAAAAACCCAAACAACCCCGCCAGACCTTGGCTCGATCAAGATGTTGTGGTCATACCTGGACCCCAACACCCTTTGCCTAAACATCCCGAGAAGTGGCTACCTAAATTCGATCCAGAATTGATCTAGGTGGATATCGGTGGCCAAACACCTTTTCCAAATGTCTCAAAATGACTTTCTGGCAATTTTGGCAATTTACTATTTTTAGCAGGTTTTAACTTCCGGGGCCATTTTGAGGGCCTAAATAAAGATTTTTCGAGTTCGAGGTTCTCAATGATAGCCAAAGGCATAATTTATCCCCCAAAATGAATCTCCTCGATGATACCTTTCCAACAAGCTATCACACGCCTAAAACAGAGATCGTATGCAAAAGTTACGACCCCGGGAAGTTGATGCACCAACTTACCCAAACGGGGCCCACATGACTTTTGGCGCTTCAT
>ML862412.1:13358-23559 GCA_009831015.1 Picea engelmannii
TCGGTGGCCAACCACCTTTTCCAAATGGCTCAAAACGACTTTCTGGCAATTTTGGCAATTTACTATTTTTAGCAGGTTTTAACTTCCGGGGCCATTTTGAGGGCCTAAATGAAGATTTTTTGAGATCGAGGTTCTCAATGATAGCTGAAGGCATAATTTATCCCCCAAAATGAATCTCCTCGACGATACCTTTCCAACGAGATATCACACGCCTAAAACGGAGATCGTATGCAAAAGTTACGACCCCTGGAAGTTGATGCACCAACTTACCCAAATGGGGCCCACATGACTTTTGGCGCTTCATCTCCTAGGGTTAGGTTTTTGGATGTCTAGGACTTTTGGCATTCCCGTTTATTGTAAAAGGTGCCTTCAGAGCCTCATTGTAACCATCTTCTTGCGAATGCGAGTAGCCGTCACATCTCGTCTCAGAGATAAGCTGCCACCATTCTAGTGAGTCTTTCACTCTGTATTTTTACAGTCTCTGTACATTTCTTTCATTAATAGAAATCGTGTATTACTGTATATCTGTGTTTATGGTTGCATCTCTGATACATTTATGTTATATTATTGGATATATGCGATATCTCTGTGCATTTCCTTATTATATCTCCGCTCTCATTTCATGCCGAAAATAATCCGGATCAAGACTCTAAGCAAATCGTCGAGGATCACATAAAGAAATTCATGCTAGCCATTAGAATTCGAAGCGTAGAACATGAAGATGTAGTATGTAGAATTTTTCCTTATACGTTTGAAGGCAATGCCTCTACGTGGTATTTTTCCCAACAACCCCACACCATTGTATCTTGGGACAAATTCGAGTCCTGTTTCCTTGAGAAATTCGGAGATGATAAATCGCACGAAGCCTTAGTCATGGAACTCTCCAACTTAAAGATGAACCCTAAGGAAAAAATAAAATATTTTAATCAAAGGTTCCTCACATTAAAAAATCGAATCCCCATTGATTCAATGCCCGTTGAAAATCTCATTGTCACATATTACACCAAAGCCCTACACTAGAGTATAGCAATTTGGGTTGAAAGGTCTATGAAGGAAACATTATTGGAAGCCTTCGAGGAGGCAAGCCAAATTGAGAAAGATATTCTAAGCCTAAAATATAATATTATCAATGAGTCAGAGATTACCCCATCTTCTATGAAGAAGGTAAAAATTCTTCCTAGACCTCCCCAAACCAAAACTCAATCAGAGAGTTCAGATTTGGAAAGTTTACACAAGGTCGTCCAAAAATTGTGAAATCAAGTTGTAGATTTAAAGAGATCAGTTGAAGAAGCATCTTCAAGCAAAGGGACTTACAAACCCCCTTTTAGAAAACCTTTTTTTCCAAACCGGCCAAACCCAGACCCTGAAGGTCTGAATCTCGAAAGCTTACAATACGCTATACAAACAATCCTTGAAGCACATGATAACTTAGTTCCCCCTGAGATTTCTGAAGATGTAGTTGAAGAAGAAACAGTTGAAGAAGATGAATCGTCTCCCAATATATTTGGGTATTTTTCCGATAGCGTCTTTCAAGCTAATTTTGAAACTGTCCATCCTTACAATACCAGAAGAAAAACTCAGAATAAACCCTCTTCTGAAATTGGAACTAATACGCCTCAATTTTTTTTAAGCAAACTAAAACCAAACAGAATTCAACAATCCCAAGTTTAGAGTATGATTTGATTGAAGACCTAAAGAAACTTAGAGCTAATATTTTTGCTTATGAACTGTTTAAATTTCCTTTTCTTCTACAGAAAATGCTTCAAAACATTGCAGAAAACAACAAAAACAACAATCTGAACAACAAGAAAATTGTGAAAATTAACCCTAAAACACCCCAAAAGGTCCCTAATAAAACAACACCAGAACCCACGGATAAAAGAGACCTTACTGTAAAAAGTGTATCAAATGTAGATAAAGTAATTTTAGGGACAACGACTAAAAATAAACAAAGTACTACTGTTAATACTCGCAAAAATGTCCCACCTTTTTTATTGACTTTTGAAATTTTCAATAGAAATGTACATAATTGCATGGTAGATTCTGGCGCATCATCAAATGTGATGCCTTGGTCTGTCTGCCAAAAAATCAATGCTGAAGTTCAACCTTCCAGTCTGAAGATTATTCAGCTCGATTGGACCAATGTCAAGGTAATAGGTGAATTAAAAAATGTCCTTGTTAGGCTATTCTCTAATCCTAAAGTTCACCAGATTATTGACATCATTGTTGTTGACATCCCTGAAGTATATGGTTTATTTTTAAGCAGGGATTGGTCCGAACAATTGCATGGGTACTTTGCCATAGACTAGTCCCATTTGTGGCTACCAAAGAACGGGAAGCCTAACAGAATCATGATTAATCATGAACATTACCTCAAGCACACCATCACCGACTTAAATGACTCTAATGAACCATTTACTGCTTCCACAAATCCACCCGAAATGTAGGGAATGAACACCTTTTACTTCCACCATCACTGACCCGGAACGATAATCAGAACTCGTGAGGTGGACACAGTCAACAGCTCTACCTAATGTGTCTAATATGGCCGATGAAGCTCACATATGGTCTCTCTACTTCGATGGATCCAAATCTAAAGAAGGGGTTGTCACAGGAGGTGTACGCATTGACCCAACAGGTAACAAAACTTTGATCGCCTGCCGATTAGAATTTGAATGCACGAACAACACTGCTGAATATGAGGCACTTCTGCAAGGACTCAGAAATGAAGTAGATTTGAAAGTGCAGAACTTAATGGTATTCGGTGATTCGGAAATAGTGGTTAGACAGGTAAGAGATTCCATTCATTGCCTATCACCACACTTGAAAAGTTATCAAGTCGAGGTATGGAATCTAATGCACAAATTTTCCGCATTTAACATTAAATCCATTCCAAGATTAAATAATTTTGAGGCTGACTTGTTAGCTAACGTTGCTTCCAAACTTTTTCCCACAGAAGGTCTTTCTCTGAACGCATTTTCGATTGAGTTGTTGTTCAAACCATCAATCCCAGACAACATCACTAACTGGAGAGTGTTTGATGATGATCAACAGATCATCATTTCCTTGCACATGGAAGACACTTTCCGAGGTGCGGTTATCGATGAGGGAACCCACGATGAAGACCTCCGCAATTTCATGGTAATATCAGACCCAAGGTCTCCCAAATCAACATCAGATCTGGTAAATTCTATCCCAAAACCTGTGGTAATATTAGAAAAGTTTTATGATTTGCATGACAAATTCAGGAAATCAGTAAATTGTAAAACGAATAGTTCCTCCTTGACCCATGAAAAAGTCAATCTGGGAACTAAAGATAACCCACAATGCATCAATCTGAGAACGCGATGTTCCAAGCAAGAGAAATCAGCCTTTATAAAAATGTTTAAAGAATTTAAGGATGTATTTTCTTGGACATACGATGATTTAGAAACTTTTGACCCTAACATTATACAACACATCATCCCCATGAAACCCAGACTCAACCTTTTTAGCAGAAGATAATAAAGATGCACCCCAAACTCGAACCAACAGTAAAAAAGGAACTAAACAAACTATTGAATGCAAAAATAATCTTCCCAGTAAGACACAGACAGTGGGTATCCAACCTTGTCCCTGTGAGGAAGAAAAGTGGTGAAATACGACTCTGTGTCGATTTTCGAAACTTAAACCGAGCATCTGACAAAGACAATTATACTGTTCCTCCAATGGAACAAATTCTCCAGCAATTATTCGGTTCTGAAAGATTGTCACTACTAGACGGTTTTTCAGGGTACAACCAGGTCCTCCTGTCTCCCCTAGACCAGTTGAAAACCACTTTTCGTACTCCATGGGGTACCTACGCCTATAGAAAGATGCCTTTTGGGCTTATAAATGAAGGGGCCACTTTCTAGAGAGCGATGGATATCGCTTTTCATGGTCTAATCAATCAATCTGTAGTAGTCTATCTCGATGACGTCACTATTTTCTCCAAAAATAAAGAGGATCACTTATCTCATCTGAGATCTGTTTTACAACATTGCCACAAGTACGATATCTCTCTAAATCCTAAAAAGTCTGTCTTTGCAGTGGAACAAGGCAAGCTGCTCGGATTCATAGTATCCAATGAAGGGATGATCATTGATCTCGAAAGAACTCAAGTAATTTCCAAGCTTCCTCCTCCCTCTTCCAAAAATATATGCAATCTTTTCTAGGTCAAATAAATTTTGTCAAAAGGTTTGTCCTGAGTTTTTCAGAAATGGTGAGGCCATTGCAAAACTTAATAAAAAAGGGTGTTCAATATCATTGGGGACCGTAGGAAAGTCAAGCTTTTGACTCCATTAAAAAATCCATAGTCGAAGCTCCCTCCCTAATGAGCCTTTCACAAGATTTCACTCTTTATACTTTCGCCTTTGATCGATCTTATGCCGTTGTACTGGCCCAAAAGAATGCTGAAAACAACGAAATTCCCATTGCCTTTATGAGTTCAACCTTCAAGGGGGTAGTGCTTAATTACCCAGTTGTAGATCAACAGGCTTACGCTATTTTCAAAGCGGTAAAACATTTTCGATCATATCTACTGAAATCTAGAACTAAAGTCAGTGTGCCTTACCCAGCTGTCAGAAACCCTGCTAGTACAAAAATAACTGGGTGAAAAACAGGCAAACTGGATGACATCTTTACAAGAGTATGACCTCGAAATCACTCTTGCGCAAATTGTTAGAGGCCAAGGCCTCTGTAAATTAGTGGTTGATTCAGTGGAAGAGCAGGAAAGTCAAATTGATGTTTTAACTAAAAATCAACATAATCAAAGTCAAATTTGCTTTGCACAAGGTGCTGCTAATTATTGGTTTGATGATATCAAGTTTTATCTAATGCACGGTTCTACTCCTTGTCATCTTGATCCCAAAAAGAGAAGAGC
This sequence comes from Picea engelmannii, assembly GCA_009831015.1. Classification (NCBI taxonomy): domain Eukaryota; kingdom Viridiplantae; phylum Streptophyta; class Pinopsida; order Pinales; family Pinaceae; genus Picea; species Picea engelmannii. Next base: position 18,259 of record ML862412.1, read on the forward strand.
ATTAAGACTAAAATCTGCATCTTTCCAGCTGGTGAATGGTATATTATTTCACAAATTTTTTGATGAAATCCTTAGGCATTGTCTGTAAAGGGATGAAGCAAATAAAGTGTTATCTAAATTGCATACAGGAGAAGCTGGTGGGCACTTCGGTGGAGACACTACTGCTCACAAAGTATTAAGAGCAGGGTACTTTTAGCCCACGCTATTCAAAGATGCCCGTATATTATGTCACAAATGCGTAATCTGCCAAAAGGCTTCTAGACGAGTACAGAAGGCAGCTGCAACCTGTCTCGGTGGATCTCCCTTTCCAGGAATGGGGTCTTGGCATTATTGGTCCAATTAATCCCACCTCCTCACAACAGCATAAATACATCATTACAACAATGGACTATTTTACCAGATGGTCCGAGGCTGCACTATTAAAAGTGGTAAACACTAGTCATGTAATATCTTTCCTTAATTCAAACATCATTAATCGATTCAGTATTCCTGAATGTTTGGTCTTCGATAATGCTTCCTATTTTCATCCCTCGATATGAGTGCCTTTGCCTTAAAAAAATGGATAAAACTGAAATATTCCGCCAGCTATTACCCCCAAGGAAATGGTTTAGTGGAATCGACAAACAAAAACCTGATCAAAATCATCAAGAGGACAGTTTCTGAAAACCACAAAAATTGGCACAATGCGCTTTTCAAGGCAATATGGGTTGATAGGGTGACTCCGAAAACCGTTTTTGGCAATTCCCCCTTCTTTCTCGTTTATGGAATGGAAGCAATTCTCCCTCCGCATGTTCTGCTTCCCTCTTTGCAACTATCATAGAGAGTTAAGGAAGAGAATTGTCGCCCCCTGGAAAGTCGGATTAATGCTTTGCTAAAGTTAAAAGAGGTAAGAGCCCAATCAAAAGAAAAACTAGATCAACATCAACGTATTGTTAAAATCTAGTTCGATTTGATTTCTGCCTCAGACAGGAATTTCAAGGTGGGTGATATTCTCCTCAAGTGGGATAAACCTTATGAGGGGAAAGGGGAACATACCAAGTTCCAGAATCTGTGGTTGGGACCTTTCTTAATCGCTGAAAAACTAGGTCCCAGTTCTTTCCACCTGCAGAATTTCGAGGGACAACTAGACACCTTCCCAGTGAATGGCCAAGTTCTCAAAAGGTATTTCGCCTGACAGATCCCAGATACACCTTTTGTACATATTTTTCTGTTTTGATTTGTTTTGTCTTTCCGCTTCTACTTTTTAGGTTTTTTTTGTTTTATTGGCTTTCCGGGTAAAACATGCCTGTATTACAGTTTAGTTCAAAGAAGGAAAACATAATGCTTCATCCTAAAACAGTTGTCAAGGACTGTCAAAGCATCAACTGCTGTGATTTCCTAAAAAAGCAGACTAGTCAAAAGAGGTTTTTTGTTCATAATTGATTTCCGGTTTCAATTTTCATTTGTGAGCAGGCATGACTATTATTAAAAGCTCTTTACGCTGCCCCTGCTTTTAAGAAAGCGACTCAAGAATGATTTCCTGTCCTCGAAAATTAGTTTCATCAGTAAACTATTTTCAGATCATGATGAAGGTTAGCAAGAAAAAAATTAAAAGACTGGAAAATAACAAGTCTTGTAAAAACTGGAATTTTTAGCGTCACCCCACTCTTCTGAATGTTTTTAAATTTATATCAGATCGTGAATAATTTCTCAAGAGTCATGGGAAGTGTTTGCAAACCCATCGGGATACTAAACAGGTCTGCTGGTAGTGGGTAAATGCATGCATGATGCCAAGACAACTTCATTGGGGAACTGAACAGGCCTACTGGCAGCGAAGTGATGTCGGGTTAGAGAAAATTCTCAGGTATAAATTTTGATATTGATCATAAGCATCCTTCATTCTGAATTGAAATTTCTTGGACATAATAGAGGCGTTAGAGTGGGTTACTTGACATCCCTACCGAGGCTATGGCCGCCTGCTAGCAGGAATGGCCCTGTCAGCAGTATTGGAGCCATTAACTTAAACATCGTGGCCCTCATTTGTAAAATCTGTCATTAGATTTCATTTTTGACAAAAGATGTCTAAAACTGGACCACATAATGATTGTCAATATGCTTAATGTATTTCAGCTGTTCTTTGATCTGAAATCATTCAAATAATTCTAACCTGAACTCGTCGGTGATACATAGATAACTGCTTCTCCCAGTAAGTCGCCATTGTTGGCAGCCCTACATGTTTTCACCTTTTAAAAGCGACAAATGATCATTTATGTAGCTGCCTACACGTGGTCATGGGGTTATTGCTTTTCAAAAGTAGCTTTGAACTGTAAATATGATGTTTCGGTTATTCCTAGTTTTTTCTTCCTCTTCGTTTTTGTGCTTCGTTTATGACTGAAAGCATGAACGAAACACTAAAACTTATAATTGTATCGTCATTTTTTTTAAGTTTTATGAAAGCTAAGATGTCTTTACATATTTTTTTTTATGAAGGCTATTTTGCTGTGAAGCTCATCTTGTTGATTGCTCTAAAGTGGCTCATCGATTGTGAGGTGGGATTTGATTTTTGTTTGTGTAAAACACCAAGACTCCTTTAAACTTAAACTAGGTTATATATCGTTGAGGCTCTCGATAAGACCTATTCCTATCGATACACTTTGGTTCATGAAATTTCTCCTTACCTAAACCTTAGAAATCAACTCCACTTTGTTGCACGATGATAAAATTTGAATGAACCTTGTCGTATCTTGTACCCTATGGGAGGTGGCAGCCTAACAACGATAAGCCCATCATTTTGGGTTAAGTCTCGGGTTTCATATGTACTCTTGGCACTCATTTCGTAAAATGCCTTTTGTGTTACAAAACCCCTTTTCATGCGCGCTAGGGTATTGATGAGTCTTGTGTCTGAGATTTCACTCTGGTCTTCTCTGTCCTAGAAACCTTCCATACTCACTGTGTTTTTCTGTCTACCTTTCGAACCCTCATGGCCCCGGTCGTAAGGATTTAAACCAATGGCTCACAAACCCTGCTCCTGTGTGATGATTCAAGGGAGGACCTTAAGGGTCAAGGCTGGCTCAAATTTCTTGAGAAATTTTAGGGTTTTAACTTGCAAACTGCTCAAGAATTTTCCCTTTCATTTGATGGCTACCGAGCCAAGGTAGGAGACATTCAGGTCGAGGTCACAGAGGAATTTTTAGGCCAAGCGACAGGTCTTCCACTTAGCGGACATAAGTGGTTTAAAAACGCTAAGGTCGAGGAGGTACCATGGAGCCTGTTTTTCACCTCTAGGAAAATCATCTGCTGTGATAAAGGTATGCCTGTATCCTTGTTGAAAACTCGGTGGCATGGTTTGCTAGCAATCCTGAGACAATTTGTGACATGCGAGGGTCTCTTTGGTCTTGTTTTCCTGTATCACATACGTTTGTTGATGAATTTCATCAGGTTTCAGTTAAATATGCCCTATTATTTATTGAGAAGCCTATATAAGATGGCGAAAAGGTATAAGAGACAGCGTTTAAATTCCAGTTTGTTTCATCACGGTTTGATAGAGATACTGTTATTTCATCAACTAAAGTTGCAAAATGATAATTGGGATGCCTTCCTAATTCGAAATGATTTCGTTACACCCAGTCCCGTAGAGGTTGATAAGCCCATGATGGAAGAAATCACAATCCCTGCCACTGATAGAGCAATTCTTTCACCCAAACAAGCCTGTGATAGGCTCATCCTTGACTAGCCTATGCCCGAGAAAATAGATACTGAACTGACGGCTTTTGAATTGCATAACCATGAACAACACGCCTACCCTGACACTTCTGCTAAAAACACAAATAGGCCTTTGTACAAACTGTCTAAGGGTGACACAGATATAGGGTTTAAAAATAAAAGGGCAGGAAGGATAATTTCTAGGAGCCTATGAAATAAATCACACTCTCATATGAGCTCGATCGAAACAATCGAGGTCAATGAGAGCTCTGACTCCGAGATCGAGAGGTTCTTGGCAGAAGAATACCCTAATTACCTCAAACCAGATCTCAGTCAAGTCTATAATTTCGTAGATAATTTGCCTCCCTGCCTGAAGCACAACCAAGGCTTCCCAAGTATCAAGTTCGATAAAAAAACCACAGGTAACAGTAGAGACGTTCTGACACTCGGCCGTGGACATCCTCAAGCAGCTATCATAGATCCATAGTGTGATGTTTGTTTGTTTTGGATCGAGAAGTATTATACAGACATACATATTCTTCAATTGCAAATCAAAACCCTCACTACTCAGATCGATTCATTAAAGGTTGAAAATCATAGACTAAAGTCCATTGTCCAAAGGCAAGGCAAGCGATTGAAAAGCACTGGGAACATAATAGTAAAGAATGCTGAGAGTGTTACAACAATTGTTAATTCTGAGATCCCGTGAACCAAATTTAGCATGAAGTTAAGAGGTAATGATTTGATTGATTGTTTTAGTTGTAGTTTATTTATTTTCTTTAATTACATAGATTTAATTAGATTTATGTTGTTAAAATAAAATTAGCTACATAATCAGTTGATTCTGTAGCTAGTTTATCTTCATTCGAATTTGTGGAAACCATTGGTCGTAATAATATCTAAACTCCTTTATTTTCGTTTTTTCTTTCAGGATATCAAGTAATTGACGATGATCTCATGATGTGGACTATTTCTGAGCTCATTTGGCATATCTTTTGTAAACAGAAATAAGTTTTTTTAGTTTTGAGAGATACAGTGTGATATGGAGTGGCTATGTTGCCCCCTATTTTGTAATTAACAAATCATTTTTGAGATTTAATCTTATCCCACAAGATAGGATGTTTAGCTTCTCTAAACTCTTTAAATACTTGTGATTTCTGTAATGATGGCATCCTCGCCTTGGGCATAATATGGACTTTTGATCAACAAACTTTAATGGAACAACAATACACATTTCGACTTTAGCTTCTTGTGGGTGGTGTCTTCATTAAGTTTCTGTTCATCTTGATATTATAATAAGTTGTGATAGCTTTAGTCTACATCATTTATTATGTTATTGGGATAATTCCTTTATGAATGTTGTCCATAAAAAATGCTTCAGATATAAATTTTGTGATCATCTATTTAGCTTCAATTAGAGGGTTTCTCCTTTAATTTCCGTTGATAGATTAAATACAAGGATGTTTTCTAACAGATTTTTCTTAATGCAACTTCTTGTAATTATAAGATCACAGTAACTATTGGTATCATTCTATCTGCTATTTAAATTTAATTGCCAACATAATTGTTCTGCATTTATTCAGAACAGACTTAAGGTTCAGTGCAAGTTTTCCTCCTGGA
>ML862412.1:23659-45121 GCA_009831015.1 Picea engelmannii
TCACTGTGTATCAACTCTAAGATCCCCTTTTCTCTTGTAGCACCAGATGGGAATCTTACTCGATTCTGTTTACCATATATGCAATGTTCACAGAAATCAAAATCCAGAGTGCAATTAGACATACCTTCAACCATACCTTTACCCTGTAGTGTTCGAAGGCCCTTTTCTCCAATATGTCCCAGTCTTTGATGCCACAACATGGTCTTCTTTCCAGGGACAATATTGGTCTTGTCTTATTTATTTCTCTGTTCAGGGACAACAGAACTGTTACACCCATTAGTAAAAGTGCCTCCCAACAACTTGTACAAAGTTCCACACCGAAATCCCCTCATCAACACCATTACTCCTCGTACCATCTTGCAAGTGTTCTTTCCAAATACAGTACACACTCTTGCATCATCCATCTTCCTCACAGATATTAGGCTCCTGGCTAGTTTTGGAATGTGCAGAACCCCAGGAAGTGTTCTAATCCTTCCATCTTTTAGCAGCAACTTAACCCTTCCACGTCCCAAAATTTTTGTTGTTGAGTCATCTCCTAGGAATACATAACCACCATCATATGTTTCATATTCAGAGAACCACTCCCTGTGAGGAGTCATATGGTATGACGCACCTGATTCGATGAACCATACATCACGGTCTTCATGTGTACTTGTAGATGCCAGGTAAACATCACCTCCTTCTTCAGTGGAGGTTTTCGCCTCTGTGTAAGAGGTACTATCAGATCCATTTGGTTTTTCAACCTTCTTAGACTTGCAATCTTTCTTATAATGCCCCGTTTTACCACACTTCCAGCATTTCCTCAAAGATTTTCCTGGAGACTTAGATCTACCTGTAGATTTAGATCTCCACCCAGAAGGCTTACCAGGGTTCCGGTCTTGGGTACGACCTCTTACAAATAAAGCATCTATGCTATGACTATCCATGCTTTTCCACCTCATCTCTTCAGATAACAAGGATGAAACTACATCCTCATACTTCAATGTAGATTGAGTGGTACTACAAATTGCTACAACCAGATTATCCCAAGAGTTTGGCAAAGAACATAACAAAGTAATACACTTATCTTCTTCTGCAATCGTAATATTAAAAGAGACAAGTTGACTTACCAGAGTATTAAAGGCATTTAGATGTTCTGTCACAGAATCTCCATCTTCCATCCTAAGATGATATAACTTCTTTCGAAGAAACAACTTGTTTACGAGGGACTTTGATTGATACAAATTCCCCAACTTATCCCATAGTTCCTTGGCTATAGATTCTCCCGAGACATTCAACAAAACTGAATCTGTTAGGCAGAGTCGAATAGTACTCCTTGCTCTTCTGTCCAACTTCTCCCAATCTTCCTTCGACATACCAGTAGCTGGTGTACTAGTAGTTTGTGTACTAGTAGGTTGTGTACCAGTAGCCTGTGTGCTAGTAGACAGTGTACCAGTAGGCTGTGTACCAGGATCCACAACGATCCATTGTTCTTTGTCTACAAGAAGGTCCTCCATATTGAGCTTCCATAGCTCAATTTTTTTACCGTTGAACTTCCCTATCTCGATTCTAGATGAGATCGCCATTCCTCTTTATATACTCGAATATCCACTGCAATAGCTCCCACTAAACCCAGGTTTATCACAGACCCAAGATAAACTTGATCTATCAAGACCGAGCCAAACCCTCAACAACAAAGGCGTCCCTCTGAAGCCAAAAACGAGCTTTGATACCACATGTAAGCTTTAAACCTGTGAAGTAAAGTAATGCATATAGATTCTTAAGAAAAACAGAATTTAATCAATGGCTCATTCACATAGTACACAAAGATATTATACCGGAAACCCTCAACTGGGAAAACCTTTCTTATATTCATTATATCGAATTTCACCATTCCCTATACAAGATATACAATGTTTTTAGGTATTTTGTAGATACCAAAACCCTAATCCCTAAAACCGAGATTATTTTTAGTAAACCGTTAAAAATAGCAAAAACCGCCCAAAAATAAATTTCGAGGCGCTGTCGCGTGCCCCGTCAGCCCCGGGCTATGCCCGATGTCGAACGCTGCGCGTAACCAGGGGGGGCATAATTTCCCCCCTTGGGACCCCCCTAGGAAAGTGCCCGGCGCACACAACACAAATAGAACACTAGTACGAGGGATCGTCAGACGCAGTTGTCATATCTGACGTGCCCACACACACACATGAAAAGAATATAACGCATACCCAACACCCTTTCGAAAACACCTGTGAAGTAGATGAAGTCTCACCCGAGGTAGAGGCAAGGGTGGTTGCAAGACTCAGGTGTTTGCAACCTTAGCTAGGACACAAATCTGTGATTGTACTACTTAATAAAGCACTTAGCATAGTCATTTCCTCAATATGCAATCAACATCTACTTCATTAATAAAACAGGGCTTTGCACCATTCACACTAATATAATGTACTTAACCACTTAGCATAAACTAAGAGGTAGATCTAGAAGATCAAGCACTAAGAACATTCATATGGATCAGATCTAATATTCTCACATGTCATTAGCACCAAGCATGAGTAGATCTGTCTAAATACATCCAAGCACTTAGCAAATAACATGTAAATCACATAAAGAAAAAGCACAAAGCAATACAACACAGTGTTTACGTGGTTCACCCCCACCCCAGGGCTACGTCCACCAACTCTTCTTCTTTATTATCTTCAATCAATCGGTTACAAGCACATAGCCATCAAAACCCTACTCCGCATAGGACATAAGATCTTCACATCTCGCTAGATCCTTCTTCTTTGTGTTACAACACAAAGCCTTCCACCATCTATTATGACCACTTGCACTTAGCTTTGCAGGTCTCTCATAGTCATGCACAAAGTACTTACAAAACCCTACTTGCACTTAGCATACATCACATAGATGCATGTATCTTCCTATAGATGACTATACATCTATTTATACATTAAAAAATAGGCCTAAGCATGGGTAAACCCATGGGACAACATTCCAATCCCGTTACATAATCCCAAAAACCCAAAAAGGAACCAAAAGTGGGTCGAGATCCCTTGATCTCTGCTTCATCTTACTCTCCTCCTTCGACAGGCTGTCGAAGTCCAAAATTAGGTCATTATGACCAAGAATCTCCCAAAACTTGGTCAAGGGCCAACAAGCCCCCAACACTCACCTGTGACTCGTCTCGAGTCACTCTGGTCTGATCAGTTCTGCCTCGAAGGCCTCGAGCTTGGCTTGAGCTACTTCAACCTGCTGTTGTGCGATGACCTCTTGTTCGATGAACTCCTGGATCACTGCATTGTTCATGGGCCCTTCTAGGCGTTGTTCTACTGTGATGACAACCTGTTCTATCTCTACTCCTCAGATTTCAACCTCTGTGAATAATTGGCATGCCTTATCTTGCACTGTTTGAAGCCGTTGAGTAACTTCCATCACTCTTCCTTGAATCGTATGGATCTACTTCTGGGCAGTGCGTTGCTCCTGAGACAACTTCATTCTTTCCACGGCCAAAAAGGCCTTTAGCTCCGCCTATAGTGTGCCTTTGTGCTGCTTTGCTTCCTTAAGCTGTGACTCTAATGCCTGTAACTCTGGATTCTCGGTGAGGTTCTCATATGTTTGGGCACTACGGTTACTCAACTGCTTTCACTCCAAGGCAAGATATTTTAGTTTGACAACTGCGCTATGGGCAGTTTCAATCTCTTACATCTTGAGGGGTCTCAGGCACAGTGTGGAGCTCCAAGTCTGCTATGAGTTGCTGGAGCTATTGGATTACTTCTTCAAGTTGTGCCACCTGTTGTGGAACTCGCTCTTCGGTCTTTACTTCTACGACTGTCACAGAGCGAAGTGCTCTGTGAACCATTTCCTTTACTTCGAGTTGCTCTGCGAGCAACTGTTCCTTGCTTTGTTGCAGTTGTGATTTTTCTTCATCCCACTTCGCTTACAGAGCAATCTTTTCACGTTCTACAGTACTGCGTTGTTGTACAGGGTCTCTTTGTACTTGTGCCAAAGCCTGGGTAGCTTGCATTATTTCTTCCTGATCTCGTCGAAGGCGAGCTTCGACTATATCAATGATGCGGTGGAGTTGAGCTGGCTCATCTCCCAGTTCTGATGTTCCTGCTGACAGAGGCACAATGGAGACTGTGCGACTAGATTGTAGTGCATGTTGTACTCCTTGGAGCTCATCCTTAATCCAATGGAACACCTCCTCCTACTTAGCTTCTTGCTTCTCTTCTATCTCAAACGAAGCATCATTCAGGGCTGCTATGATGAAATCAAAGTCATTGGAGGTGAGTATGGTCTACATTTTGGTCATGGTTGCTTTCACTTTCTTCCGGGAGGAAGGTTTTGGCAGGGAAACCTTCCTTTTCTTCGAGGGATCCTCCTCGGTGTAACCCCGCATTTCTTCTGTTCAACTTCTGCACCATCTATCTCTCTTCCATCTCCTCCTTTCTCTTCTGAGATGGAAGCGGTCTTTACGGATGCATTGTCTAAATCATGGACCTCTTTGGTCTTCTATATCTTGCTAGGTCCGGGTGTATCCAACGCAGTTTCTGGACTGTCTAAATCGGATATCTCTGCAGGGTCTACTGGAATGAGGAGGTCCGTCGACCAGTCCTTGGTGATTTGTTCTAAGTCCTATTTTGTCAGCTTGTAGTAAGATTGAAGTTGTTGCTTGTGATCGTCAGCGCGCACTGTAATATAAATGAAATTGCGGTCCGCGTTGAATTTCATTAAAGGCCGAAACCTGTGGAGAGTATTTGGCGTGCTGCAAGGCTCAGACTGGATAACTAACTTCAATTGATTGTAATATGTGTGGAATAAAACATTTGATTGCCATTGCTTGTTCATGTCATTGGAATACCATAGTGTACTGAACTTCACGACCAAAGGTTCAAAGGGCTTGATGTCCGGGAAGGTCGCACCTTCCATCATCTCCCATGCGATGAAAGCAATCAAGATTAGAAGCCAACTAAAGTGGAACTCACATCCTTGATCTTGCACTTCCTTGCAGTCCGGTTCCAACTGGTTCACGAGGTACTTCACCCAATTCATTTGTAGGCCCTCCGCGCACTTCCCTGCGAGGTCGAATACAAAACCAGTGACTTGGGTGGGTCAGTTCTTGTGGACTAACTTTCCTGCGATCAATTGACAGGCTAGGTGCACTGCACCACTTTGGATAGAAGCTACCTTGTAGCCTTGTGTGCCATTCTCGACATCTCCATCGGTGTCTTTTATCCTTTGAGCTAAAGCGTGATCCATGGTTTTTCCGGGATAGAAATCTTGTGGGTCAAGGCCTTGCATACTCAGCTCTGTGATCTGATTGATCAATGTCGGATCCACTGTGATATGACGGTTTAACCACAAGTATCCGCCATGGTAACATGACAACAATAGTTTGACACATGCATTCACTTCTTTGTGTCTTCTGAAGTGAGGAATCTTCATGACGTTGAGCAGTGTGGACTGCGCGAGGTTATGGGTCCATGACTGAGGAATTATCTTTGAATTCTTTCCTTTTGTCCTGGTCAGGTACTTATGTGGGGTGAGCATGCTGTAGACCTTCCTGTCGCTGAGGTTGAAGTCGCTAAACTTCAACGCTGCTATATTTTCTTGATCTGCGTGAACTACACGTATCCCATTCGGGAGGTACATAGTGACCAATTCGTACTCAAAGTCTCTGGGCACACTGTCTCGATTTATTGCGCCGCTCAGAGGTGGTAGATAGGCGGGTAAAATGATTGTAATCAACTTAGCATTTGCGAGATCGTCTCTGTGCTTGGTTCGCTTCTCATATACGGGTCGTGATGGTTTGGCTCGAGCAGTGGACAGAGAGGCCAACAGTCCTCTTGTCGATGATGCTTGTATACCGGTGGAAAATCCTCTCTCCGACATGACTCTTTCAGTCATCAAGTTGAGGAGTACTTCTGTTACTGATTCTTCAATTGCAGTGAGCTCGTCAAACATACGCGTTCGAGATTAATGATATCGGGTTCACAATTAACTTAGATACTGCACTAGAATAAATAGCGAGAGGGAAATGATCACTGTATACAATTCACTTGGTCCGCGGGCTCAAATTCTTGGTTAGCAAAAGTGTTCTCTGTGCATGGTGCGATGGGATAAATAGGCAACTTGACAACGGTTTGCTTGTAACGGGTATGAAGACTCATTAACTCTTGTTATGTTCATTATGGCACGGTCCAACGGTCTGGTGTCGAGCTATAAATGCTTTTCAACCTGTTCAGAGCGACAGTCGAATGGATATATCGGTCCCAACGGCTATATTGCCTCGGCATGGCGAAGTGCCATGTGTCGCCGTTATGATATCCCGACGAAGCTCCCATTCTGCAAATTTTCTGTCTGCGAAGTTCCCTCTAGAACGTTCTGTAGCTTTTCAAACTTAGCTCTCTTCTGATTTAGATTTCTAGCCTTCCTCCCAGTGAGCTTCGTCTTGGTAGTCCCTTTTCCATTCTGATTCTTATCGTCTTTGGACATAGTGACTGCGCGTTGTTGAGATTCTTTCCTAGGATTCGAGATTAACACCTTTTCTTTATCCGAGATAGGTACCTTAGTCTTCTGCAAGTCTTCTAATGTTCTTGCAGCTTCGACATCTGGGTCTCTAATGTTAAGTAGCTTCGACCTATTCTCCCGTTCTTCAATCATGTATGCGATCCTTCTAGTCATGAAATCTTGTAACTCTTGTCTCTTCTGCTCCAAAACTTATTCTTCTTCTTTTTGTCTGGCTTGATCTCTTTCAATCCAAGGTTTCCCTAGTAACATGGTAAACGGGGCGCGGTCCTCAATAAATTGAATAATCTCAAAATCTTCTTTTGTCGAAGTTCCATTAGCATTCATAGATATCTGAGTGAGCTTTCCACTTAGGTTTACCAGTTTTCCTTTGAATAACCCTATTCCTCCTAATGAAGGAATCATAGTAGGCCTTCCTATAGATTTCCAAGTTCGCTCTGTCTTGATATTCACCTGTGTTTCCTCGTCTAGAACATAGTCAATGTCGAAGTCTCCTATTCTTGCTTCAAGGCATTCCTTGTCTTTAAAGATCTCTGATAATCTAACATGTTGGTGGTCATTCAAGGTTTCTTTCATCTGTAGCAATACCTTCTCTGATTCTTTCTAGGGTTCTGCTATAGCCTTAGTTTCTAGATATACCTTAGGGTTTTCTTGTCTTATGTTCATACTTTCAAGCTTAGCAATCATTCTAGGGAAATCCAACACTTCATGGTTCATAGCTTTGCAACAAAGACAACTAGGTCTTCTCCTAGGGCATGCCTTAGCAAGATGTCCCGGTTTTCTACATATGTAACAAAGGGTTAATCCTCTCTTTCTTTTAAATTATCCCCAACTTCTCCTGTACTGCGCGCTAGGATCATAGGGGCTAACCTGCAATAAATTCTTTCTAGGATCCTGCATCCATTTGTTAGTCCAAACATTCTTTCTATGCATAGGTATAACATATCTTTCAATATTCTTATTAGATCTACTCATATCAAATCTTCTTTCATCTATTAATACCCTAGTTTTCAAACTAGGACAGACTCTATTAAACATACCTAGATCCATACTCTAGAAACAAAAATTTCCACTTATCTTACTTCTACAGAGCACAAAGCTTCCAGATCTAAATTTTTTAACTATTCTTACCTTTATCAGAGCACAAAGCTTGCAGATATTACCTCTTTTTAATCAAGAATTCCCACTTTTACTTTTCTTAGGGCACAAAGCTTCCGAATCTTGCCTCTTTTCTTCAAATCAGACTTATTTTCCTTAGCACAGAGCTTCTTAGGTCAAGTAGAATGCTATGCACTATGGAAACAGATCTACGCTTGGACCTTTCTCAGTTTCAGGATGGATCTTTCCACAAAGCTTCTTCTTTCTCAGTTCCCAACAATCACAATTTTAGGTCCCGACAACGGAACCATTTGTTGGCATAGGGGAAGACTCAGGTTTCAACGCTACAACAACGCACCAACAAAGCCCTAACTACCGACCCTTTCGACAACACCTGCGAAGCAGATGAAGTCTCACCCGAGGTAGAGGCAGGGGTGGTTGCAAGACTCGGGTGTCTGTAATCTTAGCTGGGACACATATCTGTGATTGTACTACTTAATAAAACACTTAGGACTGTCAGTTCCTCAATATGAAATCAACATCTACTTAGTTGATAAAACAAGGCTTCACAACATTCACACTGATATAACGTAGTTAAGAACTTATCATAAACAAAGAGGTATATCTAGAAGATCAAGCACTAAGCACATCATATGGATCAGATCTAATATTCTCACATGTCATTAGCACTAAGCATGAGTGGATCTGTCTAAATACATCCAAGCACTTAAAAAATAACATGTAAATCACATAAAGACAAAGCAAAAAGTAGGACAACATAGTGTTTACATGGTTCACCCCCACCTTGGGGCTACGTCCACCAACTCTTCTTATTTTATTATCTTCAGACAATCAGTTACAAACACAGAGCCATCAAAACCCTACTCTGCATAGGACATAAGATATGCGCAGCTCGCTAGATCCTTCTTCCTTGCATCACAACACAAAGACTTCCACCATCTGTTATGACCACTTGCACTTAACTCTGCAAGTCTCTCACAGTCATGCACAAAGTACTTACAAAACCCTACTTGCACTTAGCATACATCACATAGATGCATGTATCTGCCTATAGATGCCTATACATCTATTTATACATTACAAAAAGGCCTAAGCATGGGTAAACCCATGGTCCAACATCCCAATCCTGTTACATAATCCAAAAAACCCAAAAAGGACCCAAAAGTGGGCCAAGATCCCTTGATCTCTGCTTCATCTTGCGCTCCTCCTTCGATAGGCTGTCGAAGTCCCAAAATAGGTCACTATGACCAAGAATCTCCTAAAACTTGGTCAAGGGCCAACATTGAATCATACAATTAGCCATTTCTTTTAATGTGTGATTCTTTCTCTTAGCAACACCATTTTGTTGTGGTGTATATGGAATAGTGTTTTGCATTTGGATGCCCTGTGTAGTGCAGTAACTTGTAAAATTATTTTTCACATATTCGCCTCCATTATCTGTTCTTAACCTTTGAATTTGATGTCCAAATTTCTTTTCTACAAGGGCCTTGTAGGAAAAAAACTTGTCAAAAACTTCGCTCTTAAGTTTTAAGAAGTAAGCCCAAGTAAGTCTGGAAAAGTCATCAATGAAAGTTAAGAAATAACTGCACCCAGAAAAAGAAGGAGAAGAAAGTGGACCAAACAAATCACTGTTAACAAGCTGCAAAAGGCTCGAGGCGTTCCAAGAGGCACATATGTCAAAACCATCTCGATGATATTTACCAAGAACACAACCGACACAAACACTATCTCTGCATGAAACAAGAGGAAGACCAATCACCATATGTTGGTTACATAGTTGTTGCAATGAACGATAGTTTAGATGACCAAACCACTCATGTCAAAGTTTGCTCAAGTCATCGCTATGAGCAACAAAAAATGATGAAAAATATGATGACCCAAAGTTTTAAAACTTGTACAAACTGGTAATATCATCAACAATTCCAGTTGTAAAAACATGCTTAGGATCTTTTAGATCCTTGATTACAAATTGGTGAGGTGAACACTCTACGGTTTTACCTTCACCTGAATGAGTGATTTGATATACCGATAGAAGGTTACAAGAAATACTTGGAACACATAATACATCATTGAAATGCCATTATCTACTTGAACTGTTCTAGATCCTACAACACTAAGAGATCTATCATCACCAAAAAATATTTTATTGGTGTTACATTAATTGAGAGTAGAAAATATGTCTTTATCCTTAGCCATATGATAATATGCTCCAGAATCAATAAGCCACTCATCAGAAGAAGAAGTAGAAGTTGCATTGAAGGAGAAACCAGAAGCAGAAAGTGCATGTCCATGAGAAGAAGAAGAAGAAGAAGAATCAATACTGATGTTGTGCTTCTTCATCGCTGCTTCGAAAGCTGCCATATTCTTGAAAATTTTTGACTCATCGTGACCATGTTTATCACAAAATTTGCAATTTATGTCAATCTTCTTATTTTTATATTTTTCTCCTTTGTCACCATTTGGAGCTGAAGCTATCTGAGTGGATTTGGGACCCTTATGTTGCTTGTTGTTGTGGTGAGGATGTTGCTTCTTGGGATTTTTGGGTTTATCTTTCTGCTGAGTGACTAAGGCTTTATTGGAGGTACCTGCAGTGTTGATCACTCCAAGTTGTACAAGCTTATCTTGCTCTCTAATCAAAGCATCACAAAAGGAATCAAGAGTGGGTTTTTTATAAGTTTTCCCTATATCCTCTCTCATGGCATAAAAGGCATATACAAACATAGAATATGCACTACCTAGCTTAGAAAAAATAAGATAGATGCAACGCTCTTCATCCATCTTTATCTCATATTCTTCACATAAAATTCCGAGTGTTTTAAACTTAGATAGATAATCTTCAATGCAAGAAAAATAACTTGGACTTAAAGTCAATACTTGATTTTCTAAATGTTGTACTCAAATAATATTGTGTTTACCAAACACAGATTCAATATTTTCCCAAGCTTCATTGGGGCCATCAATTTGTTTAAGGTGGAACCTTAAATTAGGAGAGATGGGCATTCTGATTAGCTCACGTGCTTCACCACTCCTATTATCCCATTTTACTTTCTTATCAACATCAGTGGATTCTTTTTCCTTTCCCAAGGTAATCCGGTACAAGTCTTTACTTCTTAATAAATCCTCCATATGGGATTTCCATTGGAAGTAGTTGGTGGTGGTAAGCAAAAGATTACTGGGAGAAGTCATATTAAATATGCAGATAATATGGATTTAAAAATTGAAATTGATGATCTGGATAGAAATATCTTGAAAAATTAGGCGGTTTTAAAAAAAACGACACTGAAAACAGACTTTGGATGTGAAAGTTATTCCTCTTTTTAAAACAAGGCATAAACGATAACCAAAGGACCACATGGTGGTGTAAGTTTCTTTATGAAGTGACCCACTTTTATAAAAAGAAGTGGGAATCACTTTTACACTGAAGTTACTTTATAAAAGAAAATTTGCATGCAAAATAAATAACTTTAAAATAAAATATTAAAGCTACTTATAATGATTCACTTTTATACTTGAAGTGAAATACACTTTACAATGGAGCATGAACTTTTTAAAAACAAATAACAAAAAAAAAGACTTGAACTCAATACCTCTTACTTAACAAGGCTACTAGGTAGCATATACCTGTCGAATATAATAATGAAAGTATTGTTTAAGGAGATAGGGAAAGAAGGAGTAGGCATGAAATGACTAGATGACAGAAATATCTATTACAATAACATTGGGGGAAGTGAAGGCAGCAATAAGACTTCAAATTTGTTTACCAATAAGGTATCACATAAATGAGATTTAAAATTTAAAATTAATCATTATTTTTTAAAACTTTAGATAAAGGGGTGTATATTTTATGGTCAACCATGAACTAATAGAAAGTCAAACCTAACTCAACACTATATACCATGCCTATCGACACGTATAATAAGACAACTTTTAACCAAGTGGGCTAGCAAAACATATTGTATTGTTTAGAAAGATGATTGTTTTTTTTGTTGACAGCCTTGGAGAACGTGCAAAAAAAAACTATTTTCACATAAGAAAAAAATTTCGCTTCTCGATGACAACAAGGGTTAGATCTCGGTTAGCTTACCCGGAAAATGCACATTTTCCTATATGTTTCTAATTTTCTGAGATCGCATAGGGTGCGGGGAAAAGAGCATACACAAATCTAAAAGAGTAGCAATCTGAAAACAAACAATATAAAATTGAAATAATACTCTGCAAATTTAAAAAAAAAGGCATATTCAGGCTTTATACCTCCGGATCTAGCTGAAATGGTCGTATATTGGGCAAACTGAAACCTTTTCGAGTAAAATGAAAATCATTATTGAATGAAACGAGCGCTCCGAAGGCAATGTAATAGTCCTCTTATCCCATAAATGTACGGAAATGGAAGAAAAAGAAGGTGAGGAAACTCGGCTTCACGATCTCGATCTACAACATGAGCGGGTCTTCAAACAGGCTCTGATACCATGTTCAACAACACAAATATTCCAACAGAGGACAAACACCTTCAATAACCACTCACACAACCATATCAAAGATCAACACACCGATGTTTTGACGTGGTAAAACCCCTACGGGGAAACATCCACGTCCCCAACCAATGCGACCACTTGGAGTGGTTTATTAATGAAAAAGAAAAATACTACAAAGATATTTTACAAGGGATTTTCTCACAATCGATCATCATCAAATGCCCCTCCATTCTATTTAAATAGAGATCATGGACCAATCGAGTGTTAAGCCACAGATCAATGGTCGTTAAGATCGAGGAGAATATGAACCGTCAGATCACTCTATGTCGGGAACATATCGTGACCGTCATATTTCCTAACTACAAATACATACTAATGCATACTAAATAAACACACTAAGAAACACACTTTTACCTAATGACACATTAGACCAAGTAGATTTTAACTAACTCCTAAGTGTCTAAATACCCTAACAAAAATTCCCTATCTCATAAATAGATAAACCTATCAATTTAAAGTTTGATTAAACTCTCATATTAAATTCAATTATTATTGTTATATCACTCCATTTTAATATTAATAAGTTTGTCAAAATATAATTGAAAATTTTAATTTAAAAAATTAATAAAAAATTAATTACTTTATTTATTTATGAAATTATGACCTCTTAATAATTATGGATAAAAAAAACCCTTGGATCGGGTGGTAGGGATAGAAAAAGATGCCCCCACCACATGGAGGGTGAAGGCTTGTTAAGTGTCTCTCGTGTGGAACCTTCACTCAATGAGTGATGAGGAAGTACATATGCATTATAGAAGAGCATGGGATTGTGATGGGCACTTAATGCAAGGTGAGGTCGAATCTAGTTCTAAGAAAGAATGAAGTTGAGGGTTCTCTCGGTGGTACTACAACCATCAACATTTGGCATGGGATGAGAATGTATGTACATATGATAATGAAGAAGATAATTAATTTTGGTGGCACACGTTATTTTAATAGTAGGGTAGAGAGTTGATTTTTTGCAGATAAGGGCCCTCCAACTTTCAAAACCTATGCCAATTGTGTTGGTTGGCCAAATGGAAATGTTCTCTCTTTGTCAATCTGGTCCCGACCATTATTACTCTTAGGTTCTATGTGGGTGGGGGTCTGAGTTTCACCCTTCTTACGCTCACGGTGTTATCCTCTCGATTGGTTTCCTCTCTTATGTCAAACTCTGAGAGTGTCATTTATTTTGTAAATCTGGAGGGAACAAGGACCCATGTCCCCTAAAGCATGAGTTGTTGGTGGGTAAGGACTGGTGGGTCACTAGATTCATTCTTATGTCATACATACACATGGTTTTGAACCTAATGGGCCAATTCCATCACCTTTTGGTAGTTTGGTGGTGGTTGTTAGGAATATCTTGCGTATTCAGAGTCTGGGTTCTCCAAGATTTAAGAGGGACTAGCACCTTGGCTCTGGTACTCTAGAATCACAAAAAAGAAAGAAAGAGGAAGTCCATGGCGCGAAGGGACAAAATGGAAATGTTTGGCTTCAATGGCACTGATGCAGAGAAGGAAACTATCAAGGCTCAACAACGATACTGAGAAAATACACCCCAACATATTCAACGGGAAATGAATGAACTAGTTGTTACAAGGAAAATCTCTCTATGGCATGGGGTAAACCGCAATAGACAGAATGACATGCAAAAATAAAATATAATCTCAAGTATGCTATATAAATGAAATGCTAACAAGACAAGGCTAAGAGCCTACCTCGTCTGGACGTTTGATGAAGACCACTATTGAGCACACAACTCAAAGCTTTATACATGCAAATTGTCCTCAAAAACCAAGATACATAAGCATATGGTGATATATAGTGTTATCATATAGATTAGCATAATCCATTAACATTCATGACAAATATGCCCATGGAATAATAATTCAAATATGTGCAAGATATCAATTGGATGAAAAAAGAGTATTTCTATTAAAATAATCAACAGAAGTATATAGGTGACAAACTTTTGTAATGACACATATCAAAACCAAGAAACTAAGTCCCTCTAGCTAGGCCTCCACCACTTTAATCCTCCACCAAAGGAAATCTCATCTAAAGAAGATAATGAGGTTCTCCATCACAAAGAAGGAAGAGCTTGGGGGCTGGACAATGAGTTTAGACTTTCAAGGATAAAGGGATGCAGACTCAATATGAAGTGAAATTTCTTGAGAGTGTCTTTCCTCTCAAATTTGAACTCTCTCCTTCAAGACTTGGATATGGCTCAATTTATAGCCTTCAAATGGAACTAAAGGGCCGAGTTAGAGCGTTTCCAGTATATGGAAGGTCAAGGATCATGGATCCCGTTACATGTCATGGAAACCCAGCATAATTTTTCATTTTGAGCACCAAACCCAATGTATGTGGGTTGTAGTGGAACAATCTGCATATACGCTTGTTGTCTAACTGATAGGGCGCGTATATGTGGAAAAATGTTCTTTTTGGCTCTGGAAGGTACAAAAGGGGACTTCAAATCTACATAGGGAAATGGAAATTCCATCCAAGCAAGTTGCATGGGGTGAGGCAAAATTTGTTGTAACATATGCCCCCTAATGTGTGAGGTCAGAGGAGTATCTGCAATGGCTGAGATACATTATAATTCCCAGAAGCAAAGTAATGGAGACTCAACTGGAAGTGATAGTTACTCATGAGAATATTACAATTCATAATGACTTTGTACACATGGTTGTCAATCTGAATTACACTGCAGATCCATGTGGAAATATACCAAATAGTTGTTCATGGCCATGAATAGGTAATACAAAGCAGACACATGCCATAGGCTGTCATAGTCATGAAAAAGGCCTAGTGGAATCCAGTCTCAAAATCAATCTGAAGATATTTGTATACAATGGACTACAATCTGATCTCCCATGATCACTGAAGTCATATAGGTATTGGTCCAATGAAAGACAACAACAGATTAGGAAAGATGATATTGTAATTTGGAGGTCTTCTACACTATCCGTTGAAGGTGCAAGTCTCCATCATGTGAATAAAGGAGTTGAGATCAAACATAATGAGACTTTGTTTGATTACCAGTCATTAAAGTATACTGTTAACACACATGAGACAACCTACCGATAATGAAAGTAGGTATCAAGGCACTGAGTACATTCTTACAAGTGTGACTAAGGGTGTTGAGGTCGAACACTTGAAGAATCCATCGATCAGGGGACATTGATGTATTCCCAACTGTTGATGGCGGGAGAACCTGCCACTGATGACTGCAAGATTCTAGGTACTCATAGGACTCTAGGCCTCATTTCTAGAATAGATGAGATGAAGTCGATGGAAGGAAACCTACTGAAAGGTGAGAATTAGGGCATATCTCATCAATCAACATAAGGTACAAAGAAATATCTTGATGATTAGGAGGAGCTTAGACGAACCAACGACCCTGTGTGTCTCCCGCATGCACCAGATGCAAGCAGTGCACAAAAGAGACCCTTTGAATAACATCCAATGAGGAAGACTTCCAATAAAGGAGAGGAAACCACCAATAAGGCTAATGATATCCAAGACACTGCACGAATCCCAATGTGTGAATATATTTCTTGTCGTTGAACACAAGGGAAACCCCCCAGTCAATGACCAATGAATGGATGTTGACTATTGGGTTCAAGGTTACCTACCCATAATTAAATTAGGACCAGGGTGCATGGTAGGACTACAACTTCATGTGACTCTGAGACACACTGAGGGTATGGATGACATGCAAATTCAAGAGTTATGAGAAATTGCCACAAGCTTATAGACATCATTTGAACGAGAGCATGAGACATGTGGATAACTTAGGCATCATAGAATTGATGATAAAAACTCGTGATGTAGGAGGAATCAATGAATTATCCATAGGGACTGGAAGCATAACCATGTCGGAGGAGTAAACTCTAAGTAACGAGCTCAACTTCCTAAGGTCATGCTAAACCCAAACTTTGGATGACAATGGACTCAAATTTTTGTGCTTTGTTCAAAGGTGACACGACTGATGTCGATATGAGATAATATTCTTTTCTTGCCCGTATTTTTTTGTTTTTTTCATAGGAAAAGAAATGTTATGTTACAGGAGAGGAAATGAGTGTCGTGAGTAAGCAACTAGCTCCAAATAGTGGAACATACCTATTCTCAATGCAAGGAAGTGCATGCGGGGCATGGACACTCGGGGGGACGTTTCCTCTTAGGGTACAGGGTGTCAAGCTATAAAGGATATAAACAAGGCTCTACTTGGCTAGTGATGCAAATTGTTGAGGTAAGAGGCTTATAATGAGAAAGCGAGAATTGGAAATAGGCTCAATATTGCAAGCATGGTGATGGAATGCGATTACAACTTAACTGCAAATAATGTCCTTTTTAGTAGATTTAGTCCCCTAGGCCCGAAAAAGTATAAAATAATACCTAGGATAACTCTTCTAGCCAATGTTGACTAGAGTATTCCTTTTTCGTAAGTAGTCTACTTGGTCCAAAAAAGGGTAAAACTTTCACCAAATAGACATCCTTTCAAAGCCATTTAAAGAGTGTGAAAGAGACAAGTTCACTCGACAATTTTTTCATTTTTTAGAGAGTCGGAAAAGAGCTTAACTAGGACTTGGAGGATGTTATTATAAGAAACATATCATGGGGGAGGTTAGGGCTCCCGTGCATAACTTTTGTCGAAAGTCAACAACTCACATGCAACTGACACAAGCTTGGGAGAACCCAAAAATTTCCAAGTTGAGGAGGATCAAATACTTGCAGAGGATCTTTCATCTACAATATCATTCCAATCAAAGGAAACCATCCTAGGAATTGGGGGGAGCATACTCGGAGAGAGTGGAATGCTCCCTTGTTCAGAAGGTATAAAACTAGAAATTCTAAGGGCATTGTTGAAAGATGCATCACCCCGCAAAAGAAGAGTGGGATTAACTGAAGATTGCATGAGCAATGTCACTGCCTTAGACTTGTTACTCTCCAAGAGAAGAGTGGGATTGACTGAATATTGCATCAAAACAACCAATTCTTCAACCGTTGGTTCAATAGGATGCCAGACAACATGGTCAAGAGACGCATCACCCTGCAAAAGAAGAGTAGTGTTGGTTGAAGATTGAATCTACACGACCGATGTATCAACCAAATAAGGATTAGAATGTTGGGAAACCAAAGACGAATCAGAACCTCAAGGGCCACTAGACAATGACCTCACTCCTTGTACCATTGCAATAGCATGGAACAAATGAGTTAGATGATCTCCTTTGTAAAGTCTAAAAAGGAACTTGGGATTATGTCCTATACGTCTAGGTTTCTTAATCATATCAATGCCCCCAGCATGACTTCCAGTGGCTGGTGACATGCTCCCAACATGACTTACAGAGGCTAGTAGCATATCTCCAACATGACTTGCAAAGGTTGGTGATGTATGTGCAGCGTGCCTAGCAATGGCTAGAGTTGTGCCCCTAACATGAATTGTAGCGGTTGGTTGCTGGTATTCAACATGAATTGCAGAGGTTGTTGACCTATCTCCAACATGAATATCAGAAGTTGGTGATATAATTCCAGTATGACTTGCAACAACTGGACTTGTGCTTCTAGCATGACTTGCAACGACTGGTTGCGGCATCGAAGACCATGGTCCTGGGAAATACTGGTTTTGAGAGGTTGTGGGCCAGTAAGGGTTCTGATATACACCATGGCCCTGTCTAAAAATATGGTATCCTCCTCCAAACTGATGCATAAAGGGTTGTAAGGGAATCATCACCAAGGAAGCCGCTTGTGAAGAGAAAGCGACATGACAAGGGTTACTCAGGTGAGGATATATGTTTCCCCCTAAATGAAGGAACTCCATGAAGGGGGTTTCCCATACTATAAAACTAACTCCCCCCAGATGAAACACTAGAGGATAGAAGGAGGCCCACCATGAGAAAAGCGTTCGTAGGAACCGGTATAGAAAAAGAAGGATAGATGGACGGAATGTAATAAGTAGAACGACCTCCTATTTGAGCACTCGATCCTAGAAAAGCGAAGCTAGGATTGGGTCCAGAGGAAGGAGGGTTCCAACCTCCTATTGTAAGAGTTGGTTGAGGGATGCGACTCCCACCAAAAGAAAAGGGAGAATAAGGAGTCATCATGCGCCCATACCCAAAACTAGGATTCACATAAGACGACGAGAAAGAGGATGACAAGTGCAAAGACATGTCTGACATACCAAAAGAAAAAGGATTAGAGGCCCAAGGTATTGGTTGAGTATCATGATTCGACATACCACTTGGAAATACAAAAGGATTCATCCCCATTGAATGAGAAAAGACCATGGGATGGGTAGCGCTAACTGAGGGAGTCACGGGGTCTCCACTAACCATAGCAATGAAAAATCACAACATAATACAAAATCCTAAGTCCAAATAATAATAAGAGAGCACACCAAAGTAAAGAAAAAAGGACAATGCACACAAACAAGATATAATGGTTGAAAAGGGGCCTCCCTCACTAGAGTAGGGATGTCTCTCCCAAGAGGGACCTGAGTCTCCCTTCAAAATATTGGAGGTATCATAATCAATTATAAGGGCCCTCATGGGCTTAACATCGCAGTCGATCAGATCCCCCCGGAGAGGTAATCCTCCATAAACGTTGTGTGATGTCCGACCCTTATCTGACTCAGGGTACTTGCAGAATAACCCCTGCAAGTAACCTATGTGACTACTTATTTCAAGCAACTAGAGTTACCACAATATAACCAATGCGTAGATGAACAGTCGTAAGTCTGGTCCATCGTACAGGTAGGGTAACTGATCCAGAATTGGACCCAGGAGCTTGATGGGGCTCATAAAGGCCTAAAAATAAAAGTTGTTGAATGCTCAATAAAATAATATGATCACAAAGTTCTCATCGTAAGCTTTCCGATGGTGCAAATGGATTGTAAATCTGACATCGTATGCGAAAGTTATCACATTTGGAAGTTTTGCATAAGCAGGTAAAAAGTCAACTGGTCAAAGGACACGTGGCACATTCTGGAGTTGGCACGTGGCATGAACAAGGTGACATGGAAAAGTGCATAATTGACACATGGCAAGTGGCATAGGTGACAAGTGGCAGAGTTCTGTGTGGACATTTGACATCTGACTGGTTTCTACATGGGCCAATCCCATGACAACACGTGGCATGTTGAGATTGATAAAATATGACAAGTTATTAAATTTTAAGGAAGAATTATATATTATAATATATGGTTATTTTTAAAAACTATATATATTGTGGTCATTAAAGTGGATAAGCCACGAATATTTTATAAACTGGACAAAGTACCCATTTAAAAAGGGATATGGTATGCCACGTTGTGGTATTATGGTTATAAAACCATATATAATATGGTTTGGATATGCTATATTAAAAGCACTTTATGCATATCTTATGCCACAAATATGGTTAAGTTGGTATTATATATTGGGGGTTATTATTATCCATATTATATATGGTATTTCCCATGTCTTGTGCCATAATATATGGTGTTCAAACCATAAAAACACGTCGAATATATTCTTGCCACGGACTTATGCCATGGGTTAAAAACCTTTGTAAAATATGGTTGATTAACCATAAACAAAAACAAAAAACAAAAGTGCACTCAAGACATAATTTTGTGCCACGATTTTATTATATGGTTTTCAAACCTTATAATAAGGCACTCATTCCTGATTTTTATGCCACAAGTGGATATAACCATATTTTAAAGTATATTTCGCAGATTTCAAGCCAAGAAATTGTGGGTTGTTGGGATTTGATCCCACAACCTCACATTATTTAACCAAAAGATTTTTCACTGCACCAGGAGGTCGAATTAATGCAAATTAAAGCAGAACAGTGTTATTTATGCAGAAAAAATCAGTGAACTAAGAGAATTTTGGAGGCCATTTCCGGAGGCTATACTCAGCCTTTTTCAGTGCCGTTAGTTGCCTTGGATTTTTGAGGTTGAGAAGAACACAATGAGATCAGTATGAAGTCCATTTGATGTACTTTTGATGTACTTTTCAAGCATTGAAGAATTAATAAAGAAGCCTCCCCCATTGAGACAAAGGCCCGGAGACGTAGGCAATTTTGTGCCGAACTCCGTTATCACTTCTCTTGTTATGGTTTGTTGTTCTTGTTGCTTCAGTTCAGATCTGTATTTTGTATTATGGCTGTGATATATTCTCTCATCTTCATCCTCTTTCATTAGCTTCTTAAATGGTTAATAATAAAATGTAATTAAAAACTCAACCATAGTCATTAAAAGATCTTTTCGGATCAAGTGGTATCAGAGCTAGTTGACGTTTGGATTTGAGTTTTGCATGTTAA
This sequence comes from Picea engelmannii, assembly GCA_009831015.1. Lineage (NCBI taxonomy): Eukaryota > Viridiplantae > Streptophyta > Pinopsida > Pinales > Pinaceae > Picea > Picea engelmannii. Next base: position 44,110 of record ML862412.1, read on the forward strand.
CCAGGGAAAAGATATAGAGTGGTGAAGGCGAGCTTGTTAAAGAGAATCTATTAATTGGATTGAGAAAGAGAGCTTCTCACAGCGAGAAGATGGCATCGGAAGAGGGACTTTCTTTTGATGAGAAAGAGTTTCAAAAAACTTTCCTTGCTATGTCGGAGATGGTGGAAGTTTTGTACGAGGATTACTTGGAACGGAAAAGCCCAATTTTGGGTGAATCTTCAAAGGGAAAAAGTGAAGAGGAAGAGGATCCTCCTCATATTCCTCCTTCACCTCCATCATCACCTCCTTCACCTCCATCATCACCTCCTTCTTCTCCTTCTTCTTCAAGTTCAAGTTCTAAATCTAATGCAAATAAACATGTTCATAAGCATAAGAATGAAATGCCATTATTAAAACTTGATGTTAAATTTGAGTTACCCATATATGATGGTGTAGTTAATGCAGAGAGACTTGAAAATTGGGTCAGGCAGATGGAGGTTTACTGCAGTGTGCAACAGATCAAGGATGAGGCCACACAAATCAAGTTGGCATCTTTGAGACTTCCAGGCACGACTCTCATTTGGTGGTAAAACAAGTTGCAAAACAAAACGCAACAAGTGGGTAATGTATTTCCATCATGGCAAAGCTTCATTTCTGCACTTAGGAAACAATTCTATCCTTTGGGTTATAAATAAAAATCATTAATTGAATGGCAATCTTTAAAACTAAGAAAAGGACAAACAGTGCAAGAGTATACAGATGGCTTTCAAAAAATGGCATTGATGTTAAATATCCCTTTACATACACATGGAACCCTTATGAAGTATATAGGAGGTTTACCTGTGCATATTAGAAACACTGTATTCATGTTTGGACCCACTAACCTTGATGAGGTTTATGTTCAAGCTACGTATATTGAAGCAAGAAAAGCAGGTGTGTCAGGGGAATCATCCTCTTCAAGGAAAGAGGACAAGAGGAAATGGCATGGAAAGAATTCAAATGCAGTGACGAGGAAGGAAGGGAAGCCCTCTTG
>WSFP011417103.1:0-23557 GCA_009831015.1 Picea engelmannii
TTTCACCATTCGCCATACAATATATACAATGTTTTTAGGTATTCCGTAGATACCAAAACCCTAATCCCTTAATCCGGGATTAATTTAAAAATCAGCTAAAAATAGCAAAATCCGCTAAAAATAGCAAAAACCGCCAAAAAAAAAAATTGGGGCACTACGCGTAACTAGGGGGGGCATAGCTGCCCCCCCTGGGACCCCCCTAGGAAAGCGCCTGGTGCACATGGTAGAGCTCTAGGTGAAGGGATCGTCAGACGCAGTTATCGTATCTGACGCACCCACACACACACACATGCAAAGAATATAACACATACCCAACATTGATCAGGCGATTTTTTCGCTTCAGCTGATTTTTCAAAAGCCTGACTGAAAATTGGTTTGTTGTAGCATACGCCCCTAATGTCCCGGCTATTTCTGTCACAAACTCTTCTTTCTTCTTGTATTTCCCATCGGTTAACACCTTGAACTTCTTGGCTCTTGATCCCTCTTCTTGATAGAATTCTTTTTTTACCACATCTTTTCTCTTCTTATCAAAAAAGAACTCATTTGGAGGGAGCTCTTCCATCCTTATAGGTCTCAATTCCTCATTGAAAATCCACCCTTCATCTATGTTCCCTTGATTTGACTGTAAAGGAGTAATGGAGGTGATGGGATCTCCGATTTGCTTAGCTGACTGGCCTGGAGTGGTAATTGGAGTTTGCTCTTTCGGTGGATCGGGGGTTTTTATTTCCGGCTTCGGATTCCTAGTTTGTTCCTCCCTGTCCTGGTGTTCTTCTTGTTTGGGTGCCGAATCTTTTGAGCCTTCGGCTTCTTTTCGCTGCACCTCTACTGTTATTAGATTTTCACCCCACAATACTAGGGGAAGACAACTCTGCCAATGTTCTTGAAATTTTAAAATATCGGCCCTTTCTTCTGGAGCCAGGGCTTGTATCTGAGCCAAAACCTCAGCATAAGATCTCGTGCCTCAGAAAATGTCATCCAAGGGCAAATTTTCATGTTCAAACCTTTTTAGCCCGCAACTGGATAAGTGATTACTTATGACCCTATGTGGATCGTGCTTCTTGAATTCAACATGAACCAATTTCAGGTCTTCCAGGGTTGTTGCCTCAGCTTTAGCATGCCCGAAATCTAACAAAGAATATGAATGTAGATGAATAGGAAAAGGTGGCCATACCTTTTTAGAATATCCCTTAAGCTCCTTGCTTATGCCACCAATTACAGTTTGTCTGGCAACCTCACAGCAAGCCAGCCTATCGAGTATGAATAATGGCAAGGCATTCGGAGGAACAGAAGCGTCGAAAATGCTAAGATATGAAAATTATGCTTCCACGTACCAGTCGGCGATACTGATCAGATTTACCACGATACTGTCTGAGATCCTAGGTGGTGGATGGCCGAAGATAGTGATATGCAGCAGTACCATCACCTAGTTAAAGATTTCATACACAAAATCTGAGGCTTTGTCTTCCCATAGCTTTGAATGGTAGATGTGGATGGGCTCAGCCTCTGATGGAGTCCAGCTCCAGCTCATCAAGGGAAAATGTGTCAGAAAACACACGGCGTCCATGATATACGCGGACATAAAGAATGAAGCAATCTTTATGCTTTCCCTCTGCGCTCGATACTCTGTAACTCGACTGGTCAAACTATCAGACAGTAGTTTAGCCTAGTCGAAGGAACAACCTTCGACGACCTGGTGAATTAGAGGCACCCACTGAAGGAAAAAATGTGTGGTGTCCTCTCTCCCATATAATCTGCAGGTCATCATAGTGATATATTTGAACTTTGGTTCTAGAGAAGCTATTGAATATATACCATTACTGTCTGCCCTGAACTTCGCAAGGTGTGAGACCCAGTCTTTGATTAAACTGGACATAGTCTTGTCATATTGCACACATTCCTTCTATTTGAAATTTTCCAATAATTCGGCATTGTATGTAAGGTCTGACACGGTTGGCAATTTGTACACAGCCTACAACTGTTTGGGTCTGAAAGTCCCGATGGTGACCCTCTGCTCGTTGACGATGGTTCTGGTTGGTATATCCACATGGTCTAATGCCCACCGGACCATATCGTAGTAAGGGAGTAGGCATGGCCTAGCCGCTACTTTATGCATTCCAGCCTGAACGATGATCTTATATTTGGTGATCAGGTTGTCTTTTTCATTTCCACTGGAATCATCCGAAACATCTACCAATTCGGACTGTAGAACTTCAGTGATAAATGACCAGGTCCTGACAGAGTCAACACTTTGAGGTGAAGTATCAGAAACGTTGTCTGAACCTTGTCCCGAAACCTCAACAGTGACTTTAGACGCTTTTCGCGGAGCCATGACAGGGGATTTTGCTTTAGCTCTCCTGCGATAAAAATATGTATACATACATAAATTAGTTTTCTCACGAAAAGTCTGCTCTGTGTTGAATAGAAGTGAAATTTGAGACAATAAGTAAAATATCTATGTCTTCGACCATTTAAAACTAGGTTGTCCTTAGGAACATAACAGTCAAATCATTCTTAAAAACAAATTTAGCAATAAAAATCAAATCCTTTCTTGTCGATTCGTCCCATTTTCAATTAATGTCATAAATTTTGACAGTTCGTAATGCAAGTTGGCGCAAGGAAAATTTAAGATTTGCCTCATAGACTATGCATGAATCGAACACGGGAAATACTGGCTTAGCTTAATTAATCCGGTTTTATTTACGTTAATTTATCTTTCGGTATTTGGTTCATCGGGAGTTTTCACTCTAACCCTTCCAGCCTCTAAAACCCGAGACTACGATAATTAGTTTTAGTTAATAAAAGCACGACTAGGATTAACAGTTTTAATTAATCATGTTCTAAAAATATATCATGACTTCGCGACTCGGGGCTTCGAAGGTAAAGCTTTTGGGAGGAGCGCATACCGAGTTTCAAAATCGCGAGACCACGAGGGTGTAATCCATTTAATTAAAAGATAAAACTGGGTTAAGTGCTTAATTAGTTTGTTTTACAATATATCGCGGCTTCGTGACTCGGGGCTTCGAAAGTAGAGATTTTGAGGGAACAACACACCGAGTTGTGAACCATGAGTAAAACAAGAGTCTCGCGACTTCGGATATCAGGATTACGACAGTAAGACTTTTGGTGTTAGTAAACGCCAAGACACGAAATCTCGATGATGCTTAGCCACGGTTTAGAACATCTTTACTCTCGCTACTGACCTGGGTAAATCTTTAAAGTTATTTCGTCGTTTTGTTGTTCGGGACTTGTGAACTATGTGATCTGTAACACTCGACATATGAAATCTCGAGGTAAGAAAGGGGAAAATCATTTGAACGAAAAATAGAACTCGCCTTGAGAGTATGATAATCATCGTTGCTTGCATGATGGGACTTCTGAAACTTTGGGGGAGATAGAGAAAAAACGAAAACAAGCTTTCGACTTCAAGCATTAAGATAAATAATTTAAACAGGCTAGAAAAAACAAAGGCGGCTCCAACAACACCATTGAAGAGACAAGTGAATATTGCATTTAGTTCTAATTATCAATAAAGGTTTGCTTACTGATGTTATTTTCCAAATCTAGTTATGTTTTTTTCTTTGCACAACTACATTTCCTTTTATCTTGCTTTTTTATTTGCTTTTTGTAGCTATATTTCATCTATTTTTCTCTGAATATTATGATATAACTAACAAGGAACACCACAAGTAGTAACAAATCACTTTCCTATGCCAACAAATCACTTTACAATGCCTAGATATATGATATAAAATACAAGAGGCATTGTTATTGCACAAGTTGTAGGTTGGGAAAAGCCCAAACCAACCACCAAATGGCAACAAATTTGAAAACACCTACCCACTGTCACCTTAGGCAGGTATTCTCATCACTTTATAGATGATAAAATCACCTCAAGGGGGGAATCCTGGTGACCCTAGGGGGGAATTAAATGGAAAGTGAGATGTATGAATGGAAACCCCTATAGGGCAAGTTACTAAATGGAATAAGTCTTGAGAATGAGCCTCGGGAGAGGTTTAAGGTTTCCAAGTCCTTGGGTACCTGCTAACAGTGTTTGTACCTGCCTAAGACACAAGAGAAACCAATTATTCACAGTATATGCTAGGTGGACAAGCAAGTTAATCTTTTTGTCCCTAATTGCAGCAATAAACAAAAATATATATCAACAATGAAATCAAGTAACTACTGCGGATCAAACCACTTAAAGCATCAAAGATTAGTTGAGGTATGAAGCACAAAACATGTAGATGAATTCTCAACATTTTAGCACAACTTTAGTGGTATTTATATGGCTATAAAGATAAGTTTTTGGAGTATATTTATGACAGCCAAGTGGCTGTAGCAGTGATTTGCTACAACATAAACTTTTACCTCAAGAAATCAGCCAAAATATTTCCCAACAATAGCCAACATCAAGTAGATTAACAGTAGCAACTTTCCAACTAATTCCAACGGTAAAAGAGTGAGAGATTGAGCTTGAAAAAGAGAGTTTGTTGCAGTCCTAATGGCTGTAGCATAAATTTATAACATAAATAAGAAACATTTAGCCAATTGAGACACCCTATGGGCAATAAAAAGCCTAGAACATCAAAGAAAGAAAACAATTTGAATAAGTTGATCCCTTCGTATTTTCACGTATTCCAATGCAACAATTTTATTTCTCCAATGAAAAATGAAAAATGAAAATGATTAGTGCCTTACTATTGGGTTATGGAGTCAAAGAATCTAAATACTAGGCTAAGTCTTTGTGGGTGTATCCTTTTACTCCCCAAGGCAAGCTTGGTCGACTAGTAAATGCTAAGATGGTGTAAGCCCTTTTACTTCTCTTAGAAAAACCTTAAGCAACAATATAACCTTGCATATATGAGATTGATCCACAAAGAACCTAGGGATGTAAGCCCTTTTACTCCCTAGGGTTTGTGAAAACAAACAAAGGTGAACTTGGAGGATGTATGTCCTTGTAGTTCTCTAAGCAATCTTGAAATTAATGACCTTTCACAAGCAAATAAATGAATCTTGGGGAGGTTATATGCCCTAATAATCCTCCAAGGGTTCATCCACTAACAATCATGGAAGAAGCAAGAATTTTAAACAATAAATGCAAAATATCCTTACCAATTCCAAATAGATGCAAGATTCAAACCTTAAGTGACCAACAAAATTCCATCCATAAGCATAAGAAAAAGCCTCCAAGTGCAGCGCACCACTTTTATCCACCAATAGCAAGAGAAAACTATAACAATTGCAAGAGAGAGATGAAATGCTCCAAGAATAGCGAAAATTTCAGCTAAGTATCCTTCTCCACAAGGGAGAGCTATGTTGTGAAAATGAAATAGAGTTCATCTCTATTTATACAAAATGTTATGTTTGTCCACATAATTTTAGGGTAAACCACAACATAAGGGTCAACAACCCTAATCGTGCCCCTTTACACAAATAATACTAAACAATTCAACTAAAATTTAAATCTACACAAGGAAAACCCTAAAACAAGATGATGTTGTCCCTTTAAGAGACGTTTTGACACTTTGAGCAAGTCGTTGGAGAAGAAAATGGAGGTCATTGGGGCTCCTAGAGACTCCTCTTCATGTGATAGGATCAATCCATGTCTCCTACATTCAAATCATGCCAATTGTCAATGCACAATACCTCCATCGCCACAAACCCTAGCCCTAGGTGACGTCGAGCCTCAAGAAGTGACGTTTTTCCCCTCCTAGGCAATTTGTTTGGCATGTGAGGGCTAGGTTATGTCGTCCAAGGTGTCTTCTAGGCCTCCAAAGGCAAGTCGTCGTGATCTGACATGCGGGCCCTTGGCATTTAATTTGTGGGCTTCAATCCCCATGGAAGCTCAAGTTATTCCTCCAAAATTGTCCACCAACTAAGGTCCTGCAAAACAAATAAGCATTCCCTCCAAGGATATCAAGTCAAAATATCATGACAAGTGAAAACCACATCTAGTAAACAAGCCACCGAAACATGTGCATCAAAACTACCTCATCAAATCAAACAAATTCTCCAAGACCCTATACAATTGACCAAGTTTAGGTATGGGAGAGGTGTCATAAAATTCCTATTGGGTAGACCAAAACCCTCAAGTAGGGGATGCTTCCAAGGATTCCCTTTCAAGGTCATGTAGTGGGTGATGGCGTGGATAGGGGGTAGACTTCATAGGTCAATGAGTTTCATGGCATACAAGGGCTCATATTGTCTCATTTATAGGTGCCTTTGTAGGGGGTGTGTTGCATCTTCTTCCTCAATGCAACCTTTTTCCAAGCCCATTTATTGCCATTTATTAACTAATCAATAATCCAAACACGTGTGCACTCCCAATAGTGAATTGATTAGCTTGGGGGGCAGTAACACAGTGTCACTTGAACAAAGAGATCCACAAAGTGTCATAGGGGTAACCATGTAAAGCATTGTAACACACTTGTGTTGGTCTTATGTTCAAGTGAGATATTTATTGTGTTTGATATTATGTAGGTCTTCAATTATTTCAAGAGGAGCAGTTCATCGTTCTCAAGACCTGACTAGTTGAGCATCTAGAAGGTTTATATTTTAGGCTCTTATATTTTTCCAGTAACCATCCCCCTGGGCCTTCAAACCCTTCTTCCCATGAAATGAGGTACATTCCCTTCTTGGGTCAATAGAGTCAAGGGGCATAGAAGAGGGTAATATGATGGGAGTGTAATGAGTGAAAAGTGGTAAGTATGGTTGGGAATGGGACGATGATCTCTCAAGGGACCCCTAGTTGTAACCCTTCCACAAAAGTTGGCCACTTACTAGGAAATATATGACACTCACCAAGATGAAACAGGGTAAAAATCATAATGTCCAAGCATGCATTCTATAATCAAAAGTAGCTCAAATACAACATGTTTAAATGCCTCAAATATTAGGGTGATTACCTGCCACAATACATGACTTGTACCACATGGTGAAAGACCCATCTGGCTTCCAGAAGTTAGTTAGTGTGGTGGATACACTGACAATGGATCCAAAATGTGGTGATAGAGCGGGCTTCCATACATACAAGTGTGTAACACCCTATTTCCCCTAGCTTGTAAATATAACTATAATGGCTAAGAGACTATGAAAAAATCCATATGTGTGAATGTTGATTTGATGGACCTTTGTATGAAAGGTAAATTAATGTAAATCTTGTTATTTACTAGAAAATGGATAGGAATTCCATGACTGTTGGAAGGGGGGTGTAGTTGGAAAGACCATGAATGATATACAAAGAGATGGTGAAGGGGACTAGGAATGGTTGTGTTAACCTTCACCAGACCAGTACTTACTGGATTTAATTGCTCATGACCAAAATAGTCCTCTGACCCATAAATTAATTACAGTCAGGCTGGTAGTTGGGAAGACCTCCTCAAGAGTTAATGAGGGGATGGGGCATAACACCCATATGTAAGGCTTCCAAACTTGACCGTGGGCTGGGGATTCGAGCCACACGCAACCTTGTTGAAAGAGGTGAGAAAGGGAGGTGTCGTGGGCAGAAGGAGGCTTGTGAAGAGTGCAGAGACGAGAGGCGAATATATCGAGTTCAAAGAAGAACTGGAAATAAGTGTTATGGTCATAGGAACTGGTGGAGAAGGTTATGATACAATCTTATAAATGAGGTCGGTCCTCCTTGCTTGGTATCATGTAAACCATTGCCAAGGTCCTGCTGGAGGAGGAGACTAACCTCCGTCTCTACTGTGGTTGATTCAGAAGAAAATATTTTGTTGTGGAGCATCATGGTCCAGCTCGGGGGTGGATAGTGGTAAATCCGTTTGAGGTGACTGAGCCTATGGTTAGGTGGAAACGAGCACCCCTTCCAGCAGTCACTTCACATTGTCTGGTTCTGATAAGTATTTTCCCTGCTTTATTTTTTGAACTGGAATGATGGATGAATACTTGAAATTATACATATGTGCATTTATAAATGTATTCTGTGTGAAATGGATATGTTATGTGTATTCTCTCATCTCCTTGTGAACTCATACTTCCAACTGATAAACTGTATGCCCAGCTTAACTATGGAGGCTTCCTGGGGCATAAGTTGTTAATATGGTTGAGATAGGAGATATCTTGTCGACCTGAAACCATTTGTCCAAAGAGGATACCTCTTCCAGACCCCTTTTTCGTGCAACTAGAATTCCAAACCTAAGTCCTTAACCCTTTGATGGTAATGCTCAGGAGGGGTAGCGAAGTTGAAGCCTTGAAAAGAGGAGGTCTCTTCGTTTAGAAGATGAGCAGAAGATATTTGTTTGAAAGGACCCATATGACCGATACCCAGGAACCTTGGGCTAAGCCTAAGGAAGCCATGTTCCCCTGGCTTCATAGCTCCGGAAGTCCAGGACTTTGGAGTAAGACCGACCTTACTAGCCTTACGCGAACCAAAGGTGACCGGGAGACTCGATATCCTGTAATATTGACCAGTGTTAAGAAATTCCCCATGTGGTTGGGTGAACCTATCTCACCAATTAAACCGAGGGTCGAAACCCTAAAGGTCAGAGCCACAAAGGACCCAACAACATAGATCGTGGGATCCTTCGGATCCTTTCCCAACCATCAATATATCGGGAATGTGTGGTACTAGTCCCTCTAATTCGGAGAATGGACGCTTCTGAAGGTAAGAGGAGTTTGCATCGCAACACTCCCGAACATCGAAACCCCGAGGCAACCAGAGTTGTAGATCTATAGGTCTACGTGACTGGATCTCAACCATGAGATCTGAGGAATGTAGAAGACTGTCAGCCCAAGGTGACGAGGTACAGTGACATCATCCCTGGTGACGTGATCCAATATTAACAAGCCACATTCCACTTGGTTTCATGCGCATCACCTACCCCATAGAACCCTTGGATCGTGACCTGCATCACTTCAGGTGAGTTTAACACCCTATTTCCACCAGTTTGTAAATATAACTATATTCACCAAGGAACTATGGCAAACTCAAAGGTGTGAATGTTTGATTTGATGGACCTTTGTATAAAAGGTATATGAATGTAAATTTTGTTATTTTAATAGAAAATGGATATGTGTTGCCTGACTGTTGGAAAGGGGATGTGCTAAGAGAGACCATGAATGCTATGAAAAGGTGGCAGAGGGGACTAGGAATGGTTGCGTTAACCTCCACTAAACCAGTACTATGCTGGATTCAATTGCTCATGGTCAAAACAACCCTCTGACCCAGGACTGAATTACAGTCAGGATGGTAGGTGGGAAGACCTCCTCAAGATTTAATGAGGGGATGGGGCAGACCGACCATCTGTAAGGATTCCAGACCTGACCACGGACTGGGAATTCGGGCCACACGCAATCTTGTTGGGAAATGAAAGAAAGGAAAGCGTGGGGGACAGAGAGGAAAAATATGCGAAGAGTGTAGAGACAAGCGTAGGAGGTCTGGGACTCGAGGAAGAATTGTGAAAAAGAGTGTGTTCTGATCGCGGGAAATAGAGACTGAGACGGGACAAGGAGATTAACCTTCGTCCCTATCTATTTATGGGTCGAAAGAAGATATCCAATCAAAACGCATCGTGGTATAGATCGGGGGTGGCTAGTGGTAAATCCGTTAGGAGTGACTGAGCCTATGGTTGGGTGGAAACGAGCACCCTTTCTAGCAGTCGCTTCACATTGTCTGGTTCTGGTAAGTGTTTCTATACTTTATGCGTTAAATTGGGAATTAATATTTGCATGCATGTATTTACTTATCTGTAAATTGTTCTACACTAAAAAGGTTAAATTTTGTATATACGTTGTTTTCCTTGAGGACTTGTGCTTATGTTTTCCCCGTGTGCCCTAGTTTAGCTCTCGAAGGTGTTTTCCCAAGGGAGCTACCTCACAGCTCCGAAATTGGGGCAAGCCTCTTGGCACTGATACGGTCATGGTAACCTCATGAGTTTACGCCACCTAGTATTGAAACTTAAGGTGTTGAGAACTAGGAAGGTTTTTCCTTCAAACCAGTACTCTGAAAGACCTTGAATTCGCACCCACAACCTTAGTCAAAACATGGCTAAAGAGTAGATCTCATAGCCTGAGAGTCCTCTAAAGGTCCATGTGACCTAGGTATAAGAACCCTACGCTAAAAGGAGTTAGCTCATGAAGGCTTCGGAGCTTCGGGAGTTTGAAGCTCTAAGATGTAAAACTTCACGATAGTCACAGTTACCCAAACTACTGAAGTAACAAGAGGCGTAGATGAATTAAGAACCTGACAGTGGAGATGGATGTGAGTCGTTCATCGGGAGGAGAAGTTATCCCAATCATTAGATCAACTTAGAGACCCATTGGAGCTAACGAATCAAACACCAGTCGCTCGATTAGATCAATGGTTGGGAATCATTGCAGAGCGTGAAGGTGAAATTAGTGGACATGCTAGTTCGCGGCCCGTAATTCACCAACGTCATTGATCTCGTCGGGGTGGAAGATCAACGACCCCGATTAGACTGAGTTGGACGAGTACTTTTTATATTGCAGAGGCTAATATCTCTGATAAAGAGTGTACACATTGGGGCCTCGCAATCATTGTGAACCGTCAATTTGCAAGAAAATCGGTATTGACCGGATCATGACCGTCAAACCTAGAAAATTTGTTAGGTGGATGGTCGCGAGTTCCTTTGGAAATCCATAGAGTAACGGAGTCTGTCTATACTGTCGATCTGAGAGAAAGGACACGTGTCGACAGATTTTCGACTTTGGGTGTAAGCTCTCTGGGAGAAAGCGAGTGTGGAGAAGTTGAAACTCTCGAAGCCCGAAGAGTCGAAGTGATTTGCAGTCGTCGATCTATGGGAGACATGCGTCGATGGATCGTCAACTTCGGGTGTAAGCACTCCGAGAGAAAGCGAGTGTGGAGAGGTTGACACTCTTGAAGCTCGAAGAGTCTAAGCAGATCTGAGTCATCCAATCCAAAGGGATAGGTGTCGTTAGATCCTGCACTTCGGAGGAAAGTCACTCCGAGAAGAAAGGGGATGTGTTGAACAAGAACTCTCGAAGGCTAGAGAGTCAGATTTCATCTGAGTTGCTTGTCAGCGAATGACATGTGTCAACAGATCTTCCATTTTAGAAGATAGCCACTCTAGAGGAAAGTGGGGTCACGAGAGTTGAGAACTCCCGAAGAGACATGCATCGAAAAATCATTGAATTCAAGTGAAATCACTTAGGGAGAAAACGTGGTGTGAGCATTCGGGACTCCCAAACGCTGAAGTCCCAAAGTGGACCCGAGATGTTGTTTTAGATGGACGTGTGGCGCCTGATCTAGTACTTCAGGTATGGAGCACTTCGGAGGAAAAAGAGTTGGAGTGTTCGGAACTCCCGAATGTCAAAGTCTCGAAGAAGATCATAATCGTTGATCACAAGCGATCTATCGTGCTCTATCTGTAACTCTAGGTACAGATTACTTCGGAGGAAAAAGGTGTAGGAAGGTTTGAAACCCCTGAACATCAAATTCCTAAAGTAAATCAGGGTCGTCAAAATCTCTGAGGACGAACGATGTCAGATCGTGAATTTCAAAGGTTTTCCACTCTGTAGGATTCGCATGGTGGTCGTCTTGGTGTCTATTGTCTTGGTGTCCGGTCATAGCTCACGATCATATGTAAGTATAGGGGGATGAAAGAACCTGAAGATCATGGGAGGGAATATCTACCTGCTTTGATCTTGTTTCGGAGCATGGAGATCGTGGTTGGAAATATCTGTAAGAGAAAAATGGAATAGAGACCCCGAATGGGGGTTTTGATTCCCCTAACAAGGGAAAAAATATGAGTCTCTGCCATGGGTGTGCTACAAATTGGTATCAGATCATGGTTACAACACTTGGCCTGCTTGGGCTCATGGACGAGTCACTTAAAAACTATTTTTTAAAGAACTCTTAAGGGTGACACGTCATATTACTAGTTTTGTAAAGAGTCTGGTTAAAAATTTTACTGAGGGAAAGAATAAAACTTTTTATTGTGTGTGTGTGTTTAAGAAATTTGAATTGTATGTTGTTCATAAACTAATAGATTGTTGGCTAATAGTAAGTGTTTTTTCAACACTCCAGCAGTCAGTGAATCACGGGAAAATTTCAAGTCTAAAGGATGGTGATGTGCTATGAAATGGGGGATGGATCAGACAATAGAGACGACGATTCTGACGAGAGGAGGGCGGTGGAGACCCCTCCGAATCTAGTTGAAATTGTAAGAAGCCTTATGGATGACAAGGAGAGATTAATAAAGGAGCGAGAGAAACAAACAGAAATCAATGCAGTCTTGCTGCAAATCTTATCCAATATACAAAGGCAGCTACAGCATGGACCTGCAACCAACCATGTGGATCGATGACATACCGAGAGAAGTCAAAATCCACCTGAAATACGAAAATGTGGTCCCATAAGTGGCCACACTGGGAGAAGTACCTTGAGGAAGGCCCAACCTGGAGGCAGGGAACACTCATCGGGAGAGTCCTCTAGAAAGGGGATGGACAACTCCGAAGGATCTTCTAGTAGAAAAACTAGCTCACATTCTCAGAAGAAAGGAAAGATACATTGACTTCTCGATAGAACTTACACCAAGAGTGGTGCCAGTGTCTAGGACACCCTATAGAATGAGTACACCCGAGCTAGTCGAGCTCAAGCTAGAGCTAAAGGAAATGATGGAAAAAGGATACATCCGGCCCAGTGTGTCTCCATGGGGAGCACCAGCTCTATTTGTGAAAAAGAAAGATGGCATGCTCCGACTGTGCATATATTATAGACAACTTAATAAGGCAAACATAAAGAAAAAGTACCCCTTACCAAGAATCGATAACTTGTTCGACCAATTAGGGGGTGCTTCCATTTTCTCAAAAATTGACTTGAGTTCTGGATACCATCAAGTTCGAATCAAGGATGAAGACATCTACAAAACATCCTTCAGGACAAGGTATGGTCACTATGAATTTGTGGTGGTGCCATTTGGACTAACAAATTCCCCCACCACTTTTATGTGCTTGATGAACAATGTACTCAACAAATTCCTAGACATATTTGTATATGTTTTCATTGATGATATATTAATCTCCTCCAAGAATAAATAAGAGCATGAAGAAAATCTTAGACTTGTACTTCAAGTACTAAGAGAACATCAACTCTACGCTAAGATTAGCAAGTTTGACTTTTTCCAGAAGCAAGTGCATTACTTGGGCCATGTCATTTCTGAAGAAGGGGTAGCAGTAGACCCTGACAAGATCAGATATATTATCGAATGGCCTACCCCAAAGGATGTATTTGATATCAAATCCTTTATGGGCTTAGCGAGATATTATATAAGGTTCATAAAGGGATTTTCCGAGATTGGTTGTCCAATCACTGCCCTCCAGAAAAAGGGGGTTAAATTCACTTGGACATCAGAATGTGAAGAAAGATTTCAAGAACTGAAATACCTTATAACCAATGCACCCATGTTGAAGATTGCAGACCCTGATAATGACTTCCTCATGTGTACAGATGTCTGCAAGGAAGGACTTGGAGGAGTCCTTATGCAAGAGGAATGTATAATTTTCTACACGTCTAGGAAATTGAATGAGCATGAAATCAATTATGTGACCCGTGATCTAGAGTTTTCCGCCATAGTGCATGCTTTAAAAATGTGGAGGCATTACCTATTGGGTAGGATATTTGTACTTATGACAGACCATTGTGAGTTGAGGCACCTGTTTGATCAACCAAAACTCAATGCTAGACAAGCTAGGTGGATGGCTCTCCTTAGTGAGTTTGACTTCGAAATCAAACACATAAAAGGAAAGGAAAATAGGGTCTTAGATGCCCTTAGCAGAAGTATGAAAATGATTCACTTGGAAACAGTAAGCACCTATGAAAAAAATATCAGAGAAAGGATCATGAATGCACAAGAAACAGATGCATTCTTCAAGACCGTGACCTCATACCTAAGGCAAGAGCCTACATGGCTAAAGTATGAAGTCTATCAGATGCTCAATGAAGGCCTACTAACCTATAGAAACAAATTGTATATTCCAAGATGTGACGACTTGAAGAAGTTCCTAATGGATGAACTACACAAGAGACCATATACTGGTCAACCAGGATATCAGAAAATGATCATGGCCACTAGGAAACGTTTCTATTGGCCTGGAATACAAAAAGACATAATCGACTATCTAGTTAAGTGCCTAGAATGCCAACAAGTTAAGGCAGAACACCGACACCCAGCAGGGTTGTTACAGACCCTACCAATTCCAAAATGCAAATGGGAAACCATTTCCATGGATTTCATCACTGGATTACCAAGATCGACTAAGCATAACGATGCCATCATGGTAGTGGTGGAAAAATTGAGTAAGTCTGCTCACTTCGTTCCTGTCAAGTCGACTTGCAAGGCAATAGATATTGCCAACATTTTCATGAAGGAGATATTCAGATTGCATGGCATGCCTAGAGAGATTATATCCAACAGAGACACAAAATTCACTTCAAGCTTTTAGAATTCCTTGATGGTTGGTCTTGAGACTAAATTGTTTTTTAGCACAACCTATCACCCCCAAACTGATGGACAGACAGAAAGAGTAAACCAAATATTAGAAGACATGTTAAGGATGCATGTAATGCATCAACTTAAGAAATGGGAAGACTACTTACCATTGCTAGAATTTGCCTACAACAACAGTTATCAAGAGTCACTAAATATGAGTCCTTTTGGAGCCCTCTATGGTAGACAATGCAAAATTCCCATTAGCTGGAGTAAACCAGTGGATAGAATTTCAATCAGACCAGACATGATGAAAGAAATGGAGCAACAAGTGATTCAGATAAAGCGAAATCTAAAAAATTTCTCAGGATAGACAGATGAGCTACGTCGACCGAAAGAGAACCCCTAGATAGTTCAAGACAGGAGACCATGTCTATCTCGGAGTTAGACCCGGGAAGATTTCCCTGAGAATGCGATCTTGTGCCAAGCTGGCACCTCGGTATTGTGGACCCTTTGAAGTCTTAGATAGAGTGGGACCTATAGCCTATAGGCTAGCATTTTATTATTGAAGAAATATGTACATGACTCTAATCATATAATTGACTTGTCTGTAAACCAGGTGGAGCCAGTGGGAGAATTTCTACCAGAACCTCAAAGCATACTAGACATGAAGGAAACCTCACTCAGGAACCGAACCATTGCACATGTCAAGGTGCAGTGGAAACACTTTGGCCCAGATGAGGCTACGTGGGAAATCGAGGATGCCATCAGACATGCATATCAGATTTTGTTTACTCCTATACATACATATCATGTTGATAGATAGAACATCGAGGATAATGTTCCTTTAAGGGCGAAGGAATTGTGGCACCCTGTTTCCCTCAGTTTGTAAATATAACTATATTGGCCAATCAACTATGGAAAACTCAAAGATGTGAATGTTTGATTTGATGGACCTTTGTATAAAAGGTCAATGAATGTAATTATGTTATTTTAATAGAAAATGTATATGTGTTGCATGACTGCTGGAAAGGGGATGTGCTAAGAGAGACCACGAATGTTATGAAAAGGTGGTGGAGGGGACCAGGAATGGTTATGTTAACCTCTACCGAACCAATACTATGTTGGATTTAATTTCTTAGGATCAAAGCAACCCTCTTACCCAGGAATGAATTATGGTCAGGCTGGTAGGTGGGAAGACCTCCTTAAGAGTTAATGAGGGGATGGGGCAGACCGCCCATCTGTAAGACTTCCAAACCTGACCACGAACTGGGAATTAGGGCCACAGGAAATCTTGCTATGAAATGAAAGAAAGGAAAGTGTGGGAGACAGAGAGGAAAAATCTGCGAAGAGTGCAAGGACGAGCATAGGATCTCTGGGACTCGAGGAAGAATTGTGAAAAAGAGTGTGTTTTGATCGCAGGAAATAGAGACTAAGACGGGAGAAGGAGAGTAACCTTCATCTCTATTTATTTCTACGCCAGAAGAAGATATCCAATAAAAAAGCATCGTGGTCTAGCTTGGGGGTGGCTAGTGGTAAATCCGTTAGGAGTGATTGAGCCTATGGTTGGGTGGAAACAGGCACCCTTTCAAGCAGTTGCTTCACGTTGTCTAGTTTTGATAAATGTTTCTATACTTTATGCGTTAAATTGGAAATTAATAGTTTCATCCGTGTATTTACTTATATGTATATGGTTCTACACTGAAAAGGTTAAATTTTGTATATACGTTGTTTTCCTTGAGGACTTATGCTTCTAGTTTTCTCGTGTGCCCCATTTTAGCTCTATAAGGTGTTTTCCCCAGAGAGCTACCTCACAGCTCCGAAATCGAAGAAAGCCTCTTGGCACTGCTATCGTCATGGTAACCTCAGGAGTTTACCTCGCCCAGTATCGAAACTTAAGGTTGCAAACTAGGAAGGTGTTTCCTTCAAACCAGTAGTCAGAAAATTCTTGAATTCGCACCCACGACCTTAGTCAAAACCCGGCTAAAGAGTAGAGCTCATAGCCCAAGAGTCATCTAAAGCTCCATGTGACCTGGGTCTAGGAACCCTACGCTAAAATGAGTTAGCTCATGAAGGCTTCTGAGCTTCGAGAGTTTGAAGCTCGGAGATGTCAAACTTCACGATAGTCACAGTTACCTGAACTACCGGAGTAACGAGAGTCGTAGATGACTTAAGAACCTGACAGCGGTGATGGATGTGAATCATTCATCGGGAGGAGAAGTTATCCTAGTGGTCAGATCATCTCAGAGACCTATTGGAGCTAACGAATCAAACACCAGCTGCTCGATTAAATCGATGGTTGGGAATCATTGCAGAGTGCGAAGGTGAATATAGCGGATGTGCTAGTTTGCGACCCGCAATTCACCAACGTCGTTGATCTCGTTGGGGTGGAAGATCAACGACCCCGTTTAGACCAAGTTGGATGAGTACTTTTCAGATTGTGAAGGTTGAGCTCTCTGATAAAGAGTCTGCACGTTGGGGCCCCGCAATCACTGTGAACCATCGATCGGTGAGAAAATCGGTATTGGTCGGATCATGACCGTCAGACCTAGAAAAGTTGCTTGGTGGATAGTCACGAGTTCCTTCAGAAATCCATGGAGTAACGGAGTCTGTCTATGTCATCGATCTGAGAGAAAGGACATGTGTTGACAAATCATCGACTTCGGGTTTAATTTCTCCGGGAGAAAGCTAGTGTGGATAAGTTGAAACTCTTGAAGCCTGAAGAGTCGAAGTGATTTGCAGTCATCGATCTGTCGGAGACACACGTCGATGGACCGTCAACTTCGGGTGTAAGCACTCTAGGAGAAAGTGATTGTGGAGAGGTTGACACTCTCGAAGCCTGAAGAGCCGAAGAAAATATGAGTCATCCAAGCCAAAGGAACAAGTGTCGTTAGATCCTACACTTCGGAGGAAAGTCACTCCGGCAGGAAAGGGGATGTGTTGAACAAGAACTCCCGAAATTCGGAGATTCGAAGTTCATCTGAGTCATCCATGAGTGGAGGATAGGTGTTAGTAGATCCTCCATTTCAAAAGATAGCCACAACGGAGGAAAGTGGGGTCACAAGAGTTGAGAACTCCCAAAGCAATCATGATCGTCGATTTGAAAGAGACACGCGTAAATAGATCATTAACTTTAGGTGTAATCACTCCAGGAGAAAAGGTGGTGTGAGCATCTGGGACTCCTGAACGTCGAAGTGGACCCGAGTCGTTGATTTAGATGGGCATGTGGCGCCTGATCTGATACTTTGGGTATGGAGCACTTCGGAGGAAAAAGAGTTGGACTGCTCAGAACTCCCGAACGTCGAAGTCCTGAGGAAGATCATAACCGTTGATCCCAATGGATGTGTGTCGCTCGATCTATAACTCCAGGTACAGAGTACTTTGGAGGAAAAGGGTGTAGAAACATTTGAAACTCCTGAACGTCGAAGTCCCGAAGTAAATCAGGGTCGTCAAAATCCCTGAGGAAACGCGGCGTCGGATCGTGAACTTCATACGTTTGCCACTCCAGAGGATTCGCGTGGTGGTCATCTTGGCACATGTTGTCTTGACGTCCATTGATAGCCCACGGTCATATGTAAGTATAGGGGGATGAAAGAACCCAAAGATCTTGCGAGGGGATATCTTGGTGCTCTGAAATCTGGATTATTTTCGGCATGAAATGAGAGTGGAGATATATTAAATCAATGTACAAAGATATCCTGAATATCCAATAATATAACATAAATGTATCATAGATGCAACCATAAACACAGAGATACAATAATACACAATTTTCTATTAATGAGCGAAAATGTACAAAGACTGTAATAATACAAAGTGAAAGACTCGCTAGAATGGTGGTAGCTTATCTATG
The DNA here is from genome assembly GCA_009831015.1 of Picea engelmannii. Taxonomy (NCBI): domain Eukaryota; kingdom Viridiplantae; phylum Streptophyta; class Pinopsida; order Pinales; family Pinaceae; genus Picea; species Picea engelmannii. The sequence goes on from WSFP011417103.1 coordinate 18,280, forward strand.
AGAAGAGATGTGTCCGCTACTCGCATTTGCAAGAAGATGATTTTACAAAGAAGCTCCAAAGGCCTTTTTATCATAAAGAAAATCCAAAAGCCTAACCCCAAAAGATGAAAAGCCAACAATTTTCTGGACCCCGTTTTGGGTAGTTTGGTGTATCAACTTCCCGAGGGTGTAACTTTGGAATACGATCCTCGTTTGGAGCGCACGATAGCTAGTTGGAAAGGTATCATTGAGGAGATTCATTTAGGGGAGGAAATCATTCCTTCGACTATCATTGATAATCTCGAACCCAAAAAAACTTCATTTAGGCCCTAAAAATGGCCTCGGAAATTAAAACTGCTAAAAATAGTAAATTTCCAAAACTGCCACAAAATTGTTTTGAGCGAGTTGGAAAAGCTGGGTGGCCACCGATATCCACCTGGATCAAGACTATTGAGGATGACAGACCAAACCTAGAAGACCACCCCCTATTAAGGGAGTATAGAGATGTGTTTCCAAAAGAGATATCGGGTCTACCCCCGAGAAGAGACATTGACTTCTCGATAGAACATGCACCAGGAGCAGTGCCAGTGTATAGGACACCCTATAGGATGAGTGCACCTAAACTAGTTGAGATCAAGCTATAATTAAAAGAAATGATGGACAAAGTCTACATTCAACCCAGTGTATCTCCATGGGGAACACTAATCATGTTTGTGAAGAAGAAAGATGGCACACTTCGACTGTGCATAGATTATAGACAACTCAATAAGACAACCATAAAGAACAAGTACCCCTTGCCAAGAATCAATGACTTGTTCGACCAATTAGGGGGTGCTTCCATTTTCTCAAATATTGACTTGAGATCTGGATACCATCAAGTCCGAATAAGGGATGTAGACATCCACAAAACCGCCTTCAGGACAAGATATGGTCACTATGAATTTGTGGTAGTGTCATTTGGATTAAACAATGCCCCTACCACTTTTATGTGCTTGATAAACAATGTACTCAACAAATTCTTGGATAGAATTGTATTGGTTTTAATTGATGATATCTTAATCTACTCCAAGAATAGAGAGGAGCATGAAGAACATCTTAGACGTGTACTTCAAGTACTAAGAGAGCATCAGCTCTACGCTAACTTTAACAAGTGTGGCTTTTTCTAGAAGAAAATACATTACTTCGGCCATGTTATATCTAAAGAAGGGGCAGCAATAGACCCTGACAAGATCAGATCTATCATGGAATGGCCTACTCCAAAGGATGTTTTAGATATCAGATTATTTATGGGCTTAGCAAGATATTATCGAAGGTTCATAAAAGGATTTTATAGGATTGGTTGTCCAATCACCGCCCTCCAGAAGAAGGGGGTTAAATTCACCTGGACATAAGAGTGTGAAGAAAGGTTTCAGGAACTGAAATACCTTCTGACCCATTCCCCCTACTGAAGATCGCAGATCCTGATAACAACTACCTCGTGTGTATAGATGCCTCAAAGGAAGGACTCAGAGGAGTCCTTATGCAAGACGGATGCGTAATTTTCCACAAATCCAGAAAATTGAATGAGCATGAAATCAATTATGTGATCCATGATCTAGAGTTGGCTGCAATAGTGCATGATTTAAAAATGTTGAGGCATTACCTCCTGGGTAGGAGATTTGTACTTATGACAGACCACTGTGGGTTGAGGTACCTATTTGATCAACCAAAACTCAAAGCTAGACAAGCTAGTTGGATGACTCTCCTTAGCGAGTTTGATTTCGAAATCAAACATATCAAAGGAAAGGAAAATAGGGTGGTTGATGCCCTTAGCATAAGTATGAAAACAATTCACCTGGCAGCGGTGAGTACCTATGAAATGAATGTCAAGTAAAGAATCAGGAATGCACAAGAAACAGATGCATTCTTCAAGACCATGACATCGTACCTGAAGCAAGAGCCCACAAGGCTAAAGTATGAAGGCTACCATATGTTTGATGGAGGTCTACTGACTTATCGAAACATATTGTATATCCCAAGTTGTGACGACTTGAATAGGTTCATAATGGATGAACTACACAAGATACCATACACTAGCCATCTGGGTTATCAGAAAACGATCACGGCCACTAGGAAACAATTCTATTGGCCTGGATTAAAAAAGGACATAGATGATTATTTAGCTAAGTGCTTAGAATGTCAGCCAGTTAAGGTAGAACACCAACACCCAATATAGGAAACTGCAAGCATAAAGGATGGTGATGCGCCATGAAGTGGGGGATGGCTCCCACAATAGAGACAAAGAATCTAACGAGAGGAGGGCGGTAGAGACTCCTCTGGATCTGGCTGAGACTGTAAGGAGCCTCATGGTCAAATTATAGAGCTGCAAGGCCGACAACGAGAGATTGATAAAATAGTAAGAGAAGCAAACAAAAATTAATGCAATCTTGCTTCAGAGTTTATCCGAAATATAAAGACAGTTGTAGCATGGACCTACCACCATTCATGTGGACCAACGACAAACAAAGAGGAGTCGAAGTCCACCTGAGATACGAAAATGTGGTCCCATAAGTGGCCACACTGGGAGGATTACCTCAAGGAAGGTCCAACCTGCAGACATGGGACACTCATCGGTAGAATCCTCAAAAAAGGAAACCGGCGACTTGGAGCGATCTTCTAGTAGTAAAACTATCTCACATTCTCAAAGGAAAAGGAAGATACGAAAGTATTCCAAAAGTCATGACCTCGAAGAGTTCAAGAAAGCTAAACCACCCTCTTTCGATAGTGATATTGAGAAAGGGGAAGAGATAGAAGCCTGGTTGCTTGGAATAAATAAGTACTTCAGAGTCCATGATTTCTCTGAAAAATTGAAGGCTCGAACAACCACCTTCAACCTGAATGGAAAGGATTCCATTTGGTGGGAAGACCTTAAGAATGTGAAAGGAATCCATGAAGAGGACATATCTTGGAAACGGTTTGAGAAGCACTTCAAGAAGAAGTATCTGTCCGAAAAATATTTCGATGAGAAGACTAAAGAGTTCTATGAACTAAATTTGGGACAACTCACCATAGAGGAATATGTCAGTAAATTCCTTGAGTTGTTGAGGTATGTACCCTACATAAAAGAGGAAAAGGTAAAAGTGCAACGATTTATCAATGGGTTACCTCAGACCTACTAGAACAGGATTGAGTTTGATGAGCCAAAGACCTTAGAAGACACTATCCGGAAGGCAAGGTATTGTTATGAACAGTTTGGTCATCAAACAAAACCTCACGAGGATGGAAAGAAGAATAATAATTCGGGGTTCAAGAAGAAGGGCTTTAAATCCCAAAGACTTCAGAACTATACAAAGGATTCAAGGATGAGCCATCCTAACCAAAGTGTGCACCAGCAGAATTTCCTCTCCCAGAGTGGAAAGAAACCTTTTGGATCAACCCCAGGAAAGACTGATAACCCAAAGAAGGAACGCTTGAAATGTTGGGGTTCTTGAGAAGAACATCTACTGAGGGACTGTCCACACAGACAACAGAATAGTAGGTGATTTTACAACATCCAAGAAGCTACCACCGTCAATGATGTGGCTAGGAGCATGTCGTGGATTTATGCAGTCGTGGATAATAAACAATCCAACCACCAAGCTTCAGTGGTGGAGATGGAAGGTATGATCGCCAACCATCTAATTTCTATTTTAATTGACCCGGGTTCTAATTTGAGTTATGTGGCCCCTCAGACTGTTGATAAGTGTAAATCGTAGCCACATAGACATGCTAAGCCATGGTTGGTACAACTAGCCACTGGCACCAAAAGTAAAGTAGCAGAGGTCATACCAGTTTTCCAATTCATTATGGATGGATTGCCCACCCAAGCTACCCTTAACATACTTCCCCAAGGATCTTATGACCTATTGATTGGTATGGATTGGCTAACTACATATAAAACTAAGTTAGATTGTTACCATAAAACCTTAGAATGTATAAATGGAGAAGGCATAAAGATAACCCTTTGAGGAATTCAGAAGCCTGTCTCAGTGAGACAAATATTAGCCCTTCAATTGAAGAAGTATTGCAAAAAGGGATGTCCTCTATACGCAATACATGTGTTCGAGACTTGATCCGGATTATTTTCGGAATGAAATGAGAGTGAAGATATAATAAAACAATGTATAGAGATATCCCAAAGATCTAATAATATAACAAAAATGTAATACGCAACACAGAGATACAGTAATACACAATTTTCTATTAATGATCGAAAATGTACAAAGACTGTAAAAATACAGAGTGAAAGATTCGCTAGAATGGTGGCAGCTTATCTCTGAGAAGAGATGTGTCCGCTACTCGCATTCGCAACAAGATGATTTTACTATGAAGCTCCAAAGGCATTTTTATCATAAAGAAAATCCAAAACCCTAACCCCGGAAGATGAAAAGCCAATAGTTTTGTGGACCCCGTTTTGGGTAGTTTGGTGTATCAATTTCCCGAGGGCGTAACTTTGGCATACAATCTTTATTTGGGGCGCATGATAGCCTGTTGGAAAGGTATCGTAGAGGAGATTCACTTAGGGGGCTCAATACTGCCTTCATTTAGGCCCTCAAAATGGCCTCGGAAGTTAAACCTGCTAAAAATAGTAAATTGCCAAAATTGCCAAAAAATTGTTTTGAGGGAGTTGGAAAAGGTGGGTGGCCACAAATATCCAACTGGATCAAACCTCCCTCCTTAGTAAGTAATGGTCTTCATTGTGTTGAGTGTGCGGGGGAGAGGGAAAAGCATTTGATGAATCTACATCTTGATGAGTTGCTTGCCCTGTTGGAGAAGTTGTGTTGTTTAGCTTGTTGAAGGTTGTCACGAACATGTGGCTGGAAGGGTTGGACCTTTTTAACCAGTCTGGCTACATGAGATGCCTGTGTGTAGAAGGAATCTTTACACTTTGTTGCAATCTTGTTGATCTGCTTCTGTTGGATATAAGGTGCTTGGGCCAAGGCTGTAGTGGTTGCAGTATCCTTCTGTTCACCTTTTGAACAAATTGTGAAGAAACTGAAATTTGTAGTATGATATATTACCTTGCGGCACTGTTTAGGTGGAACAGTAGTCATAACTACCTCTAGTATTATGTAGAGATGACCCCCCAGAGAAAAAATGATACTTCGGGGTCAAGACTCATAAACAACATGGTGCTTCCACATATATGGTTGGCCCAAGAGAACATCACAGAAATCCAGTGGGGAAACATCACATAATACCTCATCCTTGAAGGGATGGACTTCATATGACATTCAGAACTGTTGGCTGACACATAGATCTCGTCCCTGGCAAAGCCACC
>ML862415.1:0-23557 GCA_009831015.1 Picea engelmannii
GTTTCTTTGGGGATAGTAATTGGCTGAGTATTTTAAAATAATCCTCTTTTCCAATGCATACTCAGATAATTTCAAGGATGAGAAGTAAGTAGCATTATCAAATACTAAAGAGTTAGGAATTCTAAACCCCGTGATAATGTGTCGCTCAAGAAAATTTATTACTACTTCCTCCTTCACTTTGACTAAGGGTATTGCTTCAATCCAACATGTGAAATAATCAGTAGCAGTTGGAATATACCTGTGTTTCTTAGATGAATGAGGATTTATATCACCAATGATATCTAGGCCCGACTACTCAAAGGGCTCTTCTACTGCTACAGGTTGGAAAGAGAATATTTGTGTTCCCTTCCCACAGCTTTCTGACATGTTTTGTAGATCCTTGAGTATGCATGAGCATCCTTGAAGAGTGTGGGCAAGTAGTACCCTGCTCTCAGTACTTTGTGGGTTGTTGTGTCTTCTGAAAAATGACCACCATTCAGTCCATCATGCCTATCTTTCATGACATTATTAGCATCTTGTCTTTCGAAGCATCTAAGTATCCCTCTATCGTAATTCTTTCTGAACAATATATCATCTAACAAATGATACTGTAAATATTTCAGGCGTAGCGCTCTTTTTTTCTTAGCATTGAGATGGTCTGAAGTAGTGCCATGCTATAAATAATATTTAAGATCATTGTGACACGATCCTTCAATGGATGGGACATATGGAACATGTTGAGTATACATTGTAGGTTCATCTTGCCAACCCTCCTCCTCATGTTCTTCAACACCAACTCCTTGTGTCACTAATTTACACAAGCCTTAACTTTTCACAATATTGGCTGGTTTGAATTCGAGGTCATACTCTTGTAGAGATGTCATATAATTCCCTAGTCTTTCACCCAATTCCTTTTGAACAAACATGGGCCTTACTTTTGGGTGTGGGATGATGTCTTTAGTGTGATTTTTTAGGATATCAGGCCTAAAATGTTTGATTTCTTTATGGACAGAAAAGTATTTCTTGTCCACCGTAGGATAATTCAGTTCAACACCTTTTAACCCAATTCTCATAAACGTGACAGGGTATTCATCTCCTTGTGCATCCTTTTGCGTGAGCATTGATATTAACGAGTGATCGGATGTGAATGTGTATAGCAGGAAATCTTTGGAGAAATCAGGACTCTGAAGAGATGGTCCATTGGCTATAGCAGTTTTAATGTTTTCAAATGCTTCCTTCTCCAACGGTGTCCATTTGAATTGCACGTCCTTTTTAATCATCTTTTGTGATGGTTTCACAATTTCAACAAAATCTAGAACAAATCTTCTTACGAAATTGATTTTGTCGAAGAATGATTGCATGGACCTCTTGTTGTGTGGTGGAGCAATTTGTAGAATGGCTTTAGTTCTTTTTATATCCATCGAAATATCGTCTTTAGAAATAATGTGTCCTAATAAAATACCTTCTAAAACAATGAATATGGTTTTCTTGGGATTAAGAGAAAACCCATATTTTTTGCACCATTCAAAAATATGTCTTAGATGTTTTGGGTGGTCTTCTCTTTTTTTAGAATAAACAGTGACGTCATCAAGGTAAACCACCACGCTTTGACTGATTAATCCTTTGAAATCAATGTCCATTTCCCTTTGAAAGGTAGCTCCTGCTTTCATAATACCAAAGGGAATATGTCTATAAGAACAAGTTCCCCATTTAGTTCGGAAAGTGGTTTTTAATTGGTCTGGTTATGCCACGAGAACCTGATTATATAGCGAAAATCCATCTAATAAATACAATAGTTGAGATCTAGAGACGAGTTGTGGGATTTGTTCCATTGGGGGAACTGGACAGTTATCCTTGTTGGAAGCGTGATTGAGATTCCAGAAATCTATAAAGATTCTTATTTCTCCCAACTTTTTTCTTACGGGCACCATATTAAAGACCCAAGTCGAATGTCTCACTTTGAAAATGATTTGGCATCTAATAACTTCTTGAGTTCCTTATGTATCAGAGGTTCAAGAGTTGGATGTATCTTTCTAAGCTTTTGCTAGAATGACTTGTTCCCTTCTTTGATGGGGATCACATGTTGTATAATATGTGTATCATACGTATTCAAGTCGTCATATGTCTAGGAAAAAATATCTCGATACTTCTTGAATAATTGTGTGAATGTGTACTTTTCTTAATATGAACAACATGTGCCTAGGTTAACGTATTTAGGCTGCTCGAATGTTCCCTAATTGACCAAGAAATGCATCATAGTGGAGTTGTTGGTCTTCGGATTAGCTGACCTCCTGAACTTGGATTGTAAATCAAATAATTTTTCAAGAGTCAAAACTTTCTTCAGAACACAATTTATCTTCACCTTGTTAGTTTCTTCTTGATAAGTTTTCAATTCTTATTGATGTACCTCATCACCAATCACTAAATCTTGGAATGTGTCCAAACTATTAATAAAGATGATAATCTGGGAATCGTTGTTGAACACTCTCCAACTCATGACACTATCTAGTATGGTGGGCCTAAACAACATTTCAATCGAAAAATCATCGTCAGGAGGCATAAACCTGAATGTTGCATTGGCTAAAATATATGCATCTATATTTTGATTGTGAGATATAGAATTAATATTAAATGCATCAGATGAATAAAGAAGATTCCATTCCTATTGATGTTAAGCCTTTAGATGCGGAGACAGGAAATGAATAGTATTTCTTACATGTCGAACAATGATCTCAGAATCACCAAACACTTTAAGTTATTTTACCTTGAGGTCAATGGATTTTTAAGTCCTTTCACTAAGGCTTCATATTCAGCAGTGTTGTTGGTGCATTCAAACTCTAAACAGCATGATATGAGCATTTTTCCTTGGTTGGGGTCAATTGGGACACATCCTATTCTGGCTCCATCATATGTTTTAGAGTCGTCGAAGAACATGGTCCACATGTCAGGAATATTAGTCTTGTTAGTCAAACTAAATCCTAAGTTAGTTAGTATTGGACATGTGTTATTATGTATTCATGGGCGGAGGCCTGATTATAATTCTAATGGTATTTTAGAATTGTGTGCTTCATAACAACCATAATCGGTTTCGAAAAAATAATTCCCCAAAACAGAATGAGCAAAGATTATGGGCTCATTCTTACCCTCCAATTCTGTCACTTTGTGCTTCATTGTTTACACATATTTGATTGGCTTTGCCTTTATGAGGAAGCCACAGATGAGACCGAAGAGAAATAACCCTAAAGTTTGGTTGACCAGTCTCTGCTTAAGAGAAAACTCTAACTCTTTGTTATGTCTACCACAACTATGTCTATAGTCTAATGAACTCTGGAGTCATATGACAATCTGATTAAAACATATCTGAGTTCTCCTTTTACTTTAACATATGTCCTATCTAATTGGATGATCCTGATTTTTTTTATTTGTGGGACAACATTTATTTTTTGGCAAATGGAAAAAGGCATGATATTGGAAGAGGCACCAGAATCTTCTAAACAGTTGTGTACATTGAAATTAAAATTTTCATAAGTAAGCAGAAAAGGTGGTACCTAAGATTTTTAAAAGGTTCCTATGCTTGTTGCATTTATAGCTGCTCCTATCTCCACTTTGTGTTTCCCTTCTACATCGCTTCCAAGGATTAATCTCTCAGTAGTTGTGATAGTTTATGTTTGAGTCTCATGGGGTTTGAAAGCATCGCGTAGGAGTTCGTGTTGTTGTGGAAGGGAGAAAATATCAAACATGGAAGTATTACCTTTAATCTTCTTCATTTCCTCGATTACACTATAATCCAAGGTGTGTGAGTTTTAATCATTCTTATCTTGTTCATATTTTTCTTGAAACACCTTTTCATTACCTGGTGTCATGTTACCTTTTGCATTATTCCCAGTAGAACTAGACGTGCTTGGTTTGTGTTTGTTTGCTAAAATGGTTTTTCCAATTTTATTATTACTTTTTTTGGGACCGCGTCACTTTGTTTTGGGATGACAAGGGGAGGCGTTATTTTCCTAAGAGGAATGTTATCTTCTTTGGAAGATGGGGGATTAGATAGTGGATCTTTGTTCTGTAAGTTATAACCTTTTGGAGTAGCGGCTTTCACAACACGTGTATCTCCGGCAAGGATTTCCTCAATCTATTTATCATTTGATTCTACAAATCAGTCCCAAAAGGGCATAGTTGATTTCGGGGGGGATCATCAGCAACACCAGAAGGAGCTTGTACATGGCTTTCATCATCCAAACTCTGTTGATCTAGAAACCGGTTTATCACCAGGGTCGTAGAGTTAACCCATTGAGGGCATGTTCATTCTGGGTGATTTTGTTAATGATAAGAGCAAAAATTATCATTACTTAATCTATCTAAGTTGAAATCCATGTGTGGTGGTTCAGGTGGTTGTGGTAGGTTATCTAGTTTCTTAAAGAATGGGCGGAAAGTTCACAGCTTCGATGATCCTTCACCAACATTATTTTTAAGGTCCATAACTTCATCAGATAACTTCTTAACCATTTTGACCACATTATCGATCCTTTGACTCCTTGTCAGGTGGTTTAGTTAATAGCAATGGTTTCTTTCCAGCTAGCTTAGTTTCCTCGTAACGTGGATGTTGATCTTATGCAGATAACTCTCTTTCGACAATCTCAACTTCATCAAAGTTTAATGCCAATGTATTTCTATTAGATCATTTTGCAAACATCCCTATGGAGGGGGTTAATGTAGCTATGTAATATTCAATGGCTAATGACTGAGCAGGAGCTACATCATCAGAAAACTTGATTAAGACATTAAAAAATATTTGATTAAAGTCTTTTACTCTTTCCCTCTTGTCCATTCTAATGGCTCCCAGTTCATTATGTAGAGATGCAGTTGTTTTTATTTCTCCAAATTGTCTCATAAAGAGCCTTTTGAAACTGTCCCAGTCTGTAATAGATCAGGCAAGTAGGCTGAAATACCAAGTAGATGCTTTCCCGGAAATAGCATACACACTACATCATTGTGTTCAACACCTAGAAGATGTATGTCTAAAATGAAATTATTAACATGATCTTCCAGGGATCTGGGTTTGTCTGGGTCAAATTTCGGGACGAGTTTATCAAACTTCCTTGGCATTTCTTGAAGTTGATCGGTCGGATTGAGAGCTCCTTGGCCCCTCCATCACAGTATAACTTCTTTGTGGATCATGTTTTCTCCCTTTAGTTTTTCTATGGTGGTTTTTGGTTGTTCACCTTCGAATTATTCTTCAAGTTCGATAAGGAAACGTGCAGCTCTGCTTAAAGGTATTGGGACCTCTTGTGACACGATTTCAACAAGGTTGTCTACCGAGTCAATGTAGAAATAGGGATCTGCGTTAGGATGTTCTACATAGGTATCTTTTCTCCTAGGGAGTTTAGAGGCTGTAGGTAATTTTCCAAGCAATTTTGTGTAAGCACGTGTAATTCTACGGGTTTCATGAAGCTCTTCTTATGGTATGTGAAACCAAGTCTCGGTATGTATTTCAGGACTACCGAAGGCACTTCCAAAATTAGGCTTTGAGTCCTCGTAGGTAACTTCTTTTTCAGACTCGACCCGAGGGAACAAGGTAGGTTGAGAGTTGGGATTGCTCATTGAATATTTATTTCAGTTATTGTTTAATTCATGTATGTAAGCCATAAAAGATGGACCTCCTTCTAGCGTCAATTCTGTGTTAGAATATTTTGATGTGCTCGTTTAACCATAGAAAATATCAGAATATTGTCACCCAACCATAGGCACACAGCCACACTAGAGCTCCATAACCTTTTCTAGATAGAATGATTCTAGAAGTAGTACTAGAACCAACAAATAACCAAGAGAGCAAACCATATAGAAAGTCCCAAAACCATAGAATAAGAACAATGCTCGACTGCAGCAGTTGCAGTTGCACTTACAAATATTACCACCAAGAATTTCACCGAGAATACCACCAAGAGATACTAGAAGGTAGGGCACATATCTTAGCCTAGATAGCACTAGAGAGAGACCAAGAATCACCCCAGAAATTCCACCTTCCATTCTTGCAGTTGCAACTTCAAACTTGGGCTATGCTTGAGAGAGTGAGTGAAGTGAGTGAGTACAAATGAGCTCAAGCACCTCCTATTTATAGTGGTTTTTGTCCCTTTTCTAGGTCACCTTCTTTTTCTTGAGGGTAATACTTTAATATTATTTATTCTACTAAGTCGACTTGTATTCTAAGGCTTTTACACATTTGTTTAGGGTTTTTCTTGCTTCTGGAATATTTTATTCTGACCAAAGGTTATACATGGAGGTTAATACCTTCCGTAGCTACCATAATATGAACACTCCCTTCTAGCTAGGGAGGTGTAACACCCTTGGTTTTGAGCCACGTATTAAATAATGTATTTTGTTAATTGATGAGAGGCCAGAGTGGCCAAACAATTAAAAGAGGTCAGTGTGCCTAGGGAATGTAATGTTTTGATCATTATTAATAATAAATACATCATTGGCTGCTAGATGAAAGAGGACACGAGTTATAGGGGGCTATGATTCCACAAGAGAGGGGGGTTGAGGGGCTAAGTGTTTATTTTATATTTTTATTTACCCATTTTGTTTAATGGAGAATAACAGTTACGTGAGCTTCTTGGGAGGAAGGTCAAGTGGTTCCTTAATTCCAAGAATTGCATAAACACATCCTTAGTCTGTTTGGGGGGTTCTCATTCTCGTTCTTCTGTTGGTTTTTTTTCTTCTCCCATTCACTCACTCGCTCATTGTTCAAGACATTGTCTTACCATTTCATTCATCAATTTGATTCACTCTTAGATTCGTTCATTCTTTCACCCACTCGTCTTTCCCCATTTGTGTCTTGTCTTGGGAAAGGAAAACAAATTGTTGAAGAGTAGTCATGGTATTGTTGGTTGTAGATATTGTTGGTGTATTCCAGCCATGAATCAAGACCTGCATGTCGGATATGTTTTGTTCTGTGTTCATCTTTGCTCACAACTGTGAATCCTAACAGTCCCAGCATGGAGATTCTTGACCAGAAGCATTGGAGCTCTGGAAGGAGCTAGAAATCCTGAGGGACTACATGGAAGAGAAGGGGGTCCATACTCTTGGGTTGTACAAGCTGGGTAGAAGAGAGCTAGTGTACTTTGGATTGTTGTGCGTGTTGAGAATCCTGTGAGAGCTTGGGTGCTGACTAGTTTTGGAAACCGAGTGACACTCTGGAACTGGCCTTGTGGATTCATAACCCTGGCTCGGGGGTGACATCGATTTTGAGATTTGGAACAACAATTTCTATGGTTTTTTGGAGTGTCCTTGATCTGCATCTAGTTGGTGTCTTGTTTCAGAAAATATAAGTGCTCTATGTTATGGTTATTTACCTATGTATCTTTATTTTTTATGTGTATTTAATTATCTATGAATTTTACATCTATAATATGCATGCTTGTTGGTTATTGTTGTGCATGTCGTATGGTTCATTTCTTTTATGTTGTAGCATGAATATTGATCAATGCATGTGAATATTTCATGTGTCCTTATTATTTAAGTTAGATCAGAATTTGAATTAGTCCAGAAGGGGACTTGAAGTTAGAGTGCCTGGCCTATGGGTGGTTGGGTACATTACAGATTGGTATCAGAGCCACAGGTTCAAACGTTGGGTCGGAATGGGTTGGATATATTGGTCAGAGTCTCATTATTGAGATTGATTTATGACCTTGAAGTCGTGAAGCTCGGGAGGAATGGCGTTGCAGAGTCCGCGCGGAAGCTAGAATGTCAGAGATCCTTAGTAAGGGATCCAAGGATCATGACCATCCCTTTCAAATTAGGGAGCGATCACCACCGTGGGATCAAGAAAGATATGGATTGTTGGATCGGAGGACAGGTGAACAGGGGCCATCTGATGGAGGCAAATAAGAGGTTGGGTAAGAAGTAAGTCCCAGCCGTTAGATCTAATTGATCGATCATCTGCCATCGATCAAAGCCAAGCAAGAAAGGAAGAACTTCAGAACTTCTTCGCTTCGGTGATCTTGGTAGGCAGGAAAAGCTTGAACTACCAAAGGTTGGAGTCACGAAGCCTCGTCAGTTGTCCGATCTTATGGGATGTGCGAAGGGATATCTATCGTTGATCGTGGTCAGTCGGCATTAACTGCTTCGAGAGTTTTCACTTCGGTAGTTTTAAACTTTCATGAAATGCTATAACCCAAAGTCTCAGAGCGTCGGAGTCTCGTCAACCATTAGATCAAGGGAAGGACTTCAAAAGTATGCCGACCGTCATATCTAGTAAGGGTGGAAGGATAGTAGAGTTTCGGAGCTTCGGAACCTCACCACTTTCGCGTTCAGTAGTTCGGGAGTGTTGGGGTCGTCTGGAGCGCGAGGCCCTGAAGCCCGAAGTTAATCACAATTGTTGGCTATGGGAGGAGTGTGAGTCATCGATTTCAGTTCGACGTTCAGCTATCTGAGAGGTAGCGTGTGTTGGACTCGGGAAAATTTTGAATCCTGGAGTTTCGGATTTGATTGATGATGTGGCTTGTACCACGTGGTAGGGCGGCATGTGGGGACACGTGTCACCAAGACTCAGCACCTTTTAGACCTCGATATGTCCATTTTTAGTGACACATGGCACACATTCCACGGGTCCACATGACACTAGGTGATGTCAGCGTACTGTGTCATCTTTGGGAGTATGGCCTCCGGGGGTGCCCAAGTTTCTATCAGTGAAAAGTGTTGAAGCCCGAAGTTGTGAATGCACGTGAATCATCAATCTAAGACCCATTTGGGACCCTTCTCGATCATTGGATAAAGCAGTAGGAGGAGAAGGGTAAGTACTTTGGAGGATTGTCACTACGGGGGGAGTTGAGAGACACGGGAACTAAATGTCCCAGATCCCCGGAGCACCGAACTTTCGAATTGGCAGAGAGTCGTCCATATCAACTTTTGATTAATTCATGACCGTTGATTCACATTAAATCCTCCAGTTGGGGGCGAGGTCATCCATTCAACGGGAGATCAAGTCTTGACCATCTGATCCTTGCTAGTGGAGTTAGTGAATACTTCGGTGGAGCGTAGCTACGAGAGGAATTGGAAGTTCACAACAGAGAATAGTCAAAGGTCAAATTCCGGAGGACTTGGTCCCAACGTGGGTCTCATGATAACGTAAAAAGGGCTTGGGAGGTAACCCAGCCCTCATTTATGTTGTTCACGCAATCTCTCGTATGAAAGGACACAGAGTGAGGCGCTAAGGAAGGATTAAGCTCGTGGTTTTGAGTCGTGGCCACATGGAAAGGGGTTTGAAGGAAGCGCCTGCACAGAATTGAATTATGTATCAGCTAAAGGAAAACATGGAAGTGTTATATGGTGGATAATGATAATATGTTGTTCATGAATTGAGAAGAAAAAGGACATGTAGCATTAATTGGCAAATTATGTTTATAATATGCATAATTCTAACAAAATGATCACTTGCACATTTCGCATAATTAGGAGGGGTAAACATATTTGTTTAGTATAAGAATGCAAATTCGATAAATGGAAGAAGGTGAGGGAGCCTCCATCCATGATAAAGAGGTTGAAGGTGAGAATATCAGAGTTGGTAATGCAGAGACAGAATCCAACGAACACGAGGGAAGAGGGGAGCAAGAAACATTGATAGAAACTATAAGAATCCTAAAATAGAAGTGCAGAGTTACAAAGCATACAATGAGAGGCTGATGAGAGAAAAAAATAAGATAAATGCTCAAGTGATGCAGAGCTTAAATTAGTTGCAAAGGAAAACAAAGAGGGGATCAAACTCAAAACAAGAGGAAGAAGGCGGGTATCATGAAAGAAGAGATAACCACAGGAAAGTTGGTTATTCAAGAAGTGTTAGAAGAACTGATAGAAACCACTCACCTCCTTACTTAGCAAGAAGGTCTTATGCATCTAAAGACTCCATGAGTAGTCCAGTGGTGTCTCTTGTTAGGCACCAAAGAAGGAGGCATGAATTGGACAGTTTGCAAGGAGATATGAGGAAGCTTAAGCCACCATCCTTTGATGGTGAAAGAGATAGGGAAGATGATGTTGAGGCATGGTTGCTTGGACTCATGAGATATTTTCAACTGCACAACTATTCATCAAACCTAGAAGCCAGAATTGCCACCTACCATTTATATGGGAAAGCTGCAATGTGGTGGGACCAACTGAAGCAAGTTGAGCATATTAATGAGAATAGGATCACTTGGAAGTAGTTCAAGAAGTATTTCAGAAGGAGTACTTCTCAGAGCACTTCTATGACAAGAAAATGCAGGAGTTCTTTGAACTTAGGCTAGGAAGCGCAACCATGACAAAGTATGAGAAGAAGTTCTTGGGGTTGTTAAAGTATGTAGGGTTCATAAATGATGAGAAGGTGAAAATACATAGGTTTTTGAGTGGAATTCCATCCTCTTATAAAGAAAATATTTGGTATGATGAGCCCAAGACCTTGACTGAGACCATTAGGAAGGATAAGTACTTGTATGAGCAAGGCTAGGGCAGAAAATCCATGCAGAAATCTTGGAAGGATAAGAAGAAGGAGAAGTTTGATCAGAGGAAGAAGGGATTCAAACCTCCTTTCAATAGAAATGAACCTAACAAAAATCATCAAGACCAGTATGCTAAGGATGAATCCAAGAGAGAAGACCCCCTAGGAAAAAGTGGAATACCACCAATCCAATGTTGGGGATGCAAAGAAGATCACCTCTACAAGGATTTCCCTCATGTTAGCACATATTTTTGTAAAGGGGGGTTTTTTCCCTAAGGATTTGGCCCTTGGGTGAAAAAATGTGAAAGAAGGGAGCTTAAAAACCCACAAATGTGTGTCATCCAAAGTCGGGGCGTGTTGTGCTAAGGCACACACATATCGGGACAGCAGAGAATGCCACTTTGGGAATTTTGAAGTGATGAAGGCGCGCAACGCCCCGACTCCCCGAGAAACGAAGTCCTGAAACATTCGTGGATAGATCCCCAAGTCGTAGCAGAGGTCATATCGGAGGGGGGCTAGCACTCGCTAGGCTCCAGTTTGGGAGTTCGGGAATCAGGAGATTCGGGGATTTTTTTGTCAAGTGATATGATGATTCCCAAAGGATGAAATCCTGAAGCGCCTGTGGAGATAAGCGTTGGGTCATGATCTGAGGTCGCATGCAAGTAAAGGTGTAGAGTTCACGTAAGCTACGCCAAGGGCCAAAACTCCAATGTTGGCTACAGAAATAGGCTACCACATTTTCCAGGTGCCAAGTTGACTCGGCCTCATTTTGATCACGATGAAGCAGTTAATGAAAGCAAGGGGATGTGGTTGAAACATCATCTTTCCCCCATGAATGGGAGGTCAGAAAGGTCTGACCGTGTAGGATATTTTTCAGCCCAGACAGTATGAGCTTGCATCTGACAGGGGAAGGCATGTGCAGAAGAGACTATATGCACAGTCTGACTGAGAAGACGTAGCGCCATGGAAGCTCGAGCATGCCTCTATTGTTGTTTACAAAAAAATTTAGTACATGTATGGAGTTATATTATTTTGTAATGGTCTTTGGTTGAGTAGAGCTCCCAATTTTGTAATGCTTGTAATACTAGAGTTGTTCTCTGGTTATGTAATTGATTTGGGACTTTCATGTTAATAGAATCCAGCTTCTTGTATCCTTTCATTTTGTCTGTAAAATTGTTTAAAACACTCGGGCATGGATGATCCAGTCGAGGATCATTATATGTTTATAATGGAGGTTTGATTATAGTTGCATCGTGATCGGTTTTATTCATTTTCCTGTGTTGTCTTTTCCCCTCTTACACTGTATGGCTCGGGCATGGAAGATCCAGTCGAGTTGTTGCAGTTGCAGGATGATGGAGGTTTGATCATTATGTTGCTGCAGTTGTGTTGTTGGACATATTATGTTGCTTGAGCTCAAGAATTCTCTTGAGATTGAGTTTTTCTTCTCAGAGCTGCTAGAAGGCCTAATGCCCATAGCAGTCTCATTCACCTCTCTCACCAAGTATTCCCTATGCTCTCGCTTTAACTCAATTTACTGACTAAAGTTAATGTGGCCCTCACTTCCCTGTGCATTTCATGTCTAGTTCTATGTTGAACATCATTCATGTTTTGAGTTTTGGCCATTGACCCCCATCCATATAAAACCAACATCCACCATAAAACTCTTATGGGTATTGGGCTTACCCTCTCTGCAATCGAAGGGTAACTTCTAGTGAAAACATTTATGGCACCATTGTCGAGGAACGAATTGAAGACCTTTCCCTCAGTGGAATGACAATGAGCTTCTGATTCTAAAGGTGCATCAGACATCAGAACCATTGAAGATTGCATCTTGCACCTGGAGACTCCATTATTTCAATGTGGTTGCCTCTGGCTATAGCTATATCCCATGGGAGAACACAACAATCATATCTGGTCTTTGATGGTGAACAAAGACTAGACACCCTCATTCGGCACATCTTTCACCTGGTGACTCCATGGTTAAAGGATCGATTGGTGACTCCACTAGTCTGAAATGGACAAACTCCTAGCTTGGAGGTTTGCTCCTTTTAATTTTTTTCTTGTTCCTAGGTTTCCTAATTTCGTCCCTACTGTGGATGAATGGGGTGATTATTTGCCCATATTTAGAGAGCGTAAAGAGGACAATCCTACTCAACATCTTCGTAAGTTTCATGAACTCATGCATCAATGGGAGATACATCATGAGGATGTATTATAAAAAATGTTCGTGATCTCATTAGCAGGAGATGCTTGTGAGTGGTATCATTCTTTACCCCCTACGAGCATTTCCTCCCTGAGAGAATTTCATGCAGTTTTCAATAGGCATTGTCAAAAGTTTTATTCCTCTGAGTTTATTTGTCATAATTGTTGTGAGGAATATGAAGACCATGATCAAGATATGGTTGTGTCTAATGAGGACCATGAGGAGGAAGAAGATGATTTGGGTAGGCTGATGGAGCTGGTAAAATCACTCTCTGTCGAAAGGTTCAAATTTGAGGAAAGCACAGAGGATTTTCCAGCCCTTCAAGTAGATGTTCTTGACATCTCTACTGAGGATCATGATGAATATTTCATAGTTGTAGAGTCCTTGCATTCTGCTCCTGATGTGCCTATTGTTTCAAGCTTTGATGATTATTCGGATGAGGAGCAGCAGAGCCCTACATCATAATTTGCTGACCTGGGGAGCAGCCAGCCTGTATATGACAGCTACGAATCAGATTCTGAATTGGATATGTAGGATTTCCAAGAACATACTGCAGAGTCCCATCCTCTGTTCGTTGAAGAAAAATATTATGAGGAAATCAGCCATCCCAGGCCTGCAGAAGGCGTTGAGCAGCAGATCGAAGAGAAAAGATTTCCCACGGGTCCTATTTATGATGATTATGAATCTGACCCCTGGGAGAGCCATGAAGAAGAAAAGGAGCAGCAGGAGGAGCAGTTTATCTCATGTCCAGAGCCTGTAAGTGAGCAGCCATCGTCTGAGGTCAGTCAACCTGCATCGGTTTCTCATCCACCTGTGCCTACCAGAGATATTCAGCCATGTGTGAGCAACTGTGTGACAGAGCAGGTTGCCTGTTATAAATTTTATGGAGTTTTTCGCTTGGCCTATGCCTGTGAAGGAATACATGGAGTTGTATTTCCTTCATGTTTTGAAGTCGTTCATCTTTATCCTAACCTCAGCATTAGGAGGAAATTTGAAGGATGTAATCGCTCTATTGTCACGGTTGCATCATCTGTTACTAATCACGAACAGAGTGAAGGAGCTTCCAGTTAGGAAGTTACTTGAATGTCTATGGTGGAAGTTTGCTTTCACCTAGCACTATGTAAAAAATCAATTAGTATAGGAATGTACATAAATAAGCTCCTTCGGAGCCCATGTATTTTCTTTTGTTTAGAATAGTGTGTTTGTTGGCTTGTAGTCCTCAGCGGAATGTTTTTGAGTTAGACTCCATAGCCCAATGCAGAAGGCGACTGGAACTACTGAATATCTTAGAGCCTCGCAGGGAGGACTCTATCCCCCATGGAGCCTAATGTTAGCAATATTTTTGTAAAGGGGGGTGTTTTCCCTAAGGATTTGGCACTTGGGTGACAAAATGCAAAAGAAGGGGGCTTAAAAACCCACAAATGTGTGCCATCCAAAGTCGGGGCATGTTGTGCTAAGTTGCGCACATATCGGGACAGCGGAGAATGCCACTTTGGGAATTTTAAAGTGAGGAAGGTGCGCAATGCCCCGACTCCCCGAGAAGCGAAGTCCCGAAACATTCAGGGATAGAGCCTCAGTTCATAACGGAGGTCATATCGGAGGGGAGCTAGTGCTTGCTAGGCTCCAGTTTAGGAGTTTGGGAATTAGGAAAGTCGGTGATTATGTTGTCAAGTGATATGAGGATTCTCAAAGGAGGAAATCCCGAAGCACCTGTGGAGATAAGCGTTGGGTCATGACCCGAGGTCACATGTAGGTAAAGGTGCAGAGTTCACGTAAGCTACGCCAAGGGCCGAAACATCGATGTTGGCCGCAGAAAGAGGTTGCTACATTTTCAAGGTGTCAAGTCGACTCGACCTCATTCTGATCCCGATGAAGCAGTTAATTAAAGTAGGGGGAGGTGGTTGAAACATTGTTTTTCCCCCATGAATGGGAGGTCAGAAAGGTCTGACCGTGTAGGAAATTTGTTAGCGTAGACAGTCTGAGCTTGCGTCTGACAGAGGAAGGCATGTGCACAAGAGACTGTATGCATAGTCTGACTGAGAAGACACAGTGCCATGGAAGCTCGAGCATGCCTATGTTGTTGTTTACAAAACAAATTAGTATATGTATGGATTTTTGTTATTTTGTAATGGTCTTTGGTTGAGAAGAGCTCCCAATTTCGTAATTCTTGTAATACCAGAGCTGTTCTTTGGTTATGTAATCGATTTGACACTTTCATGTTAATAGAATTCAGCTTCCTGTCTCCTTTCATTTTGTCTGTAAAATTGCCTAAAACACTCATGCATGGATGATCCAGTCGAGGATCATTATATGGTTATAATGGAGGTTTGATTATAGCTGCATCGTGATTGGTTTTATTCATTTCCCTATGTTGTCTTTTCCCCTCTTACACTGGATGGCTCGGGCATGGAAGATCCAGTCGAGCTGTTGCAGTTGCAGGATGATGGAGGTTTGATCATTCTGTTGTTGCAGCTGTGTTGTTGGACATATTTCAGTGTCTAAGCTTGAGCTCAAGAATGCTCTTGAGCTTGAGTTTTTCTTCTCATAGTTGTTGGAAGGCCTGATGCCCATAGAAGTCTCGTTCACCTCTCTCACCAAGTTTTCCCTATGCTCTCGCTTTAACTCAATTTACTGACTGAAGTTAATGTGGCCCTCACTTCCCTATGCATTTATTGTCCAGTTCTATGTTGAAAATCATTCATGTTTTGAGTTTTGGCCATTGACCCCCATCCATATAAAACCAACATCCACCATAAAAATCTGATGGGTATTGGGCTTGCCCTCTCTACAATTGGAGGGTGACTTCCAGTGATAACACCTCACAGAAAGGACAGAGTGAAGACCATGCACAACATCCAAGAGGCTACAACATTAGAAGACATGGGAAGGATTTATGCAGCCTTAGATGATCGACAAGAAGAGTACTAGTCCAATATGATCGAGGTGGAAGGTAAGATCATAAATCAGCTTGTTGCTATTTTAATTGATTCAAGAGAAAGTCATTGTTACATTGTTCCTAAAATAAGCTTGGAAAATCAAGTTTAGTCCAGCTAGCCATTGGAACCAAAAGGAGAATCCATGGTATGGTTAGAGGTTGTTACATAAGTCTTAATGGTGTGAATACTAGTGTTGATCTAAATATCATACCATTGGGATCTTATGATATTATAATTGGAATGGATTTGTTGGACAAACATCATGTTGTCCTAGATTGTCATAGAAAGACATTTATATGTCTTGATGGAGATGGAAAATAGAGCACTCTGAAAGGAGTTCCAAGACCCATCCCTATAAGGGATATTTCAGCCTTACAGCTGAAGAGATGTTTCAGAAAAGGATGTTAATTGTATGCAGCCCATGTAGAGGAGCCAGAAAATACAAAGGGGCCAAGCCTTGAAGATTTTTCGGCACTACAAGAATTTGAAGATGTATTCCAAGAAATACCAGGGTTGCCACCAAAGAGGGAGATAGATTTTTCTATTGATCTAATGTGAGGAGATTCCCTGGTATCAAAAACACCTTACAGAATGAATACATCATAATTAAAATAATTACAAATGCAGTTGGAAGATTTGTTGAAGAAAGGATATGTATGTCCAAGCGTTTCACCTTGGGGAGCACCAGTACTTTTTGTCAAAAAGAAATATGGAACTTTGAGGTTGTATATTGACTTTTGACAGCTGAATAAGTCCACTATAAAGAACAAGTATCCTCTACCCAGAATTGATGGCATATTTAATCAGCTAAGAGGAGCAAAGATATTTTCAAAGATAGACTTGAGATTAGGGTACCATCAGGTAAGAATAAAAGAAGAAATCAATAAGGAAACCTTTACAACCAGGTATGGGCATTATGAATTTGTAGTGGTGCCATTTGGACTATCCAATGCACTAGTTTTCTTTATGTGCTTAATGAATGGCATATTCAGAAATTACTTGCACAAGTTTGTCATAGTATTCCTGGACAATATACTTTTCTATTCTAAATCAAAGGAAGAGCATGAACATCACCTAAGATTGGTATTGCAAGTGTTGAGGGAACATCAGTTGTATGCCAAGCTTAGTAAGTGTTCTTTTTTCAAGAGAAGATCCATTACTTGGGGAACATTATTTCAGAATAGGGTATAGCAGTAGACCCAGAGAATATTGAAGCCATTAGAGGATGGTCAGTGCCCAGGAATGTTTCAAAAGTCAGATATTTTATGGGATTAGTTGGTTACTACAGAAGATTTATAGCGGGGTTCTCTAAGATTGCTCATCCCATCACTTATTTGAAAAATAAGGGAATTAAATTCAAATGGACATCTGAGTGTGAGGAGAACTTTAATCTGTTGAAAGAATTATTTACTAGTGCACTTGTTTTAAATATTGTTGACCCAAATGAAAGTTTTGTGGTATGTACATATGCATGCAAGGAAGGACTTGGTGGAGTCCTCACTCAAT
Source organism: Picea engelmannii (assembly GCA_009831015.1). Taxonomy (NCBI): domain Eukaryota; kingdom Viridiplantae; phylum Streptophyta; class Pinopsida; order Pinales; family Pinaceae; genus Picea; species Picea engelmannii. The sequence continues at coordinate 17,090 of ML862415.1, forward strand.
ATGGACATGTTATTGGTTATGAGTCCAGAAAGCTTAAAGAACATTAGAGGAACTATGCCACACATGACTTGAAGTTGTTGCTATTGTTCACGCATTGAAGATGTGGAGGCATTATCTCATGGGAAAGAGATTTGAATTAAGAACAGACCACAGTGGTCTGAAGTATCTTTTTGAACAACCAACTTTGAATGCCAGGCAGATGAGATGGGTGGAATTTTTAAGTGAATACGTTTTTGATATCAAGCATATAAAAGGAAAAGAAAATAAATTTGTTGATGCACTTAGTAGAAGAATACATCTCATGCATGTTACAGTTGTTAGTATGCATCAGTCAGACTTGAAGAGAAAAATTTTAGATGTTGTTGTCACAAATCAACATTACCTACAGGTAAAGGAAAGCTTACAGTAAGAATATGTACAACAGAAAATCAAAGAGTATGAGATGAAGGAAGACGGATTACTTATGCATTAAAATAGAATTTATGTTCCTGGTTCCGAAGAAATTGGGAATTTGGTATTAAAATAAATGCATAATGTTCCATATGTTGGACATATCAGTTACCAACAAACAATTTCAGCAGTAAGAATCCAATTCTTTTGGTTGGCAATGAAAAAGTATGTTGATGATTACAATGCCATATGTATGCAATGTCAGAGAGTGAAAGCTAAGCATAGGCACCCAACGGGTTTGCTACAACCCTTACCAATTCCAAAGAAGAAATGGGAAGTGGTAACCATTGACTTTATAACAAAATTGCCAGGGACAGCAAGGCAACATGATTCAATCATGGTAGTGGTTGATAAATTGACAAATGTTGCTCATTTTGTTCCTGTGAAAATGACTCACATAGCAGCTAATATTACAGAAATTTACATGAGGGAGATTGCTAGGTTGCATGGGATACCTAGGACAATTGTCTCGAACAGAGACACAAAGTTTACTTCAAATTTTTGGAGGGGATTATTTAAAGGATTTGGTACAAATCTTAATTTTAGCATAGCATACCATCCACGGTCAGATGGGCAGACAAAGAGAGTCAATCGAGTAATTGAAGGCATGTTGAGAATGTATGTGATGGATAAGCCATCTAAGTGGGAAGATTACTTGCACTTGGTTGAGTTTCCCTATAATAATGGGTATCAAGCTTTATTGAAAATGAGCCCATTTGAAGTTTTGTATGGAAGGAAATGCAATACTCCAGTGAGTTGGGACAACCCAGCAGTTACACTGGTACTTGGGCCAGAATTTCTCAAGGATATGGAAGACCAGATGGTTAGACTTAAGCAGAATTTAAAGGCAGCTCAAGATAGATAGAAAGTTTATGCAGATAAGAACATGACAACTAGAGAATTTAAAGTGGGGGAGCATGTGCTTTTAAAAGTGAAGCCCAAGAATATCTCTTTGAAGTTGGGTAGTTGTACAAAGATGGTAGCCAGATTATGTGGTCCATTTGAGATATTGGACATAATAGGGCTAGTTGCATACATGCTCGCATTGCATGCTTCCATGAATGTGCATAATGTATTTCATGTCTCTTTGCTAAAAAAATATGTGCATGATCCTAACTATGTTATTGATTGGCATCTGATTCAGGTAGAGATGGAGGGAGACTTTCAGATCCAGCTGATGCAAATATTGGACATAAAATTCAAAATGCTCCGAAATTGAGTTATAGAGATGGTAAAAGTCTAGTGGACCTGCTACGGTCCCGAAGATGCTACTTGGGAGCATGAAGATGCCATGCGGGCAGAGTACCCACAAATTTTTTAATAAATTTTGATTTTTGTTATGTATATGCACTGAGGACAGTGCCAAAATAAGGGGGAGGGGATGTAACACCCCGGGTTTTGAGTCCCATATTAAATAATGTATTTTGTTAATTGATGAGAGGCCAGAGTGCCCAAACAATTAAAAGAGGCCAGTGTGCCTAGGGAATGTAATGTTTTGATCATTATTATTAACAAATACATCATTGGCTGCTAGATGGACAAGCACAAGAGTTATAGGGGGCTATGATTCCACAAGAGAGGGGGCTTGAGGGGCTAAGTGTTTATTTCATATTTTTATTTGCCCATTTTTTTTAATGGAGAATAACAGTTACGTGAGATTCTTGGGAGCAAGGCCAAGTGGTTCCTTAATTCCAAGAATTACATAAACCTGTTCTTAGTCTGTGTGGGGGGTTCTCGTTCTCATTCTCGTTCTTCTGTTGGTTTCTTTTCTTCTCTCATTCACTCACTCACTCAATGTTTAAGACATCACCTTACCATTTCGCTCATCAATTTCGTTCACTCTCAAATTCATTCATTCTTTCACCCACTCATCTTTCCCCGTTCGTGTCTTGGCTTGTGAAAGGAAAATGAACTGATGAAGAGTAGTCATGGTATTGTTGGTTATAGATACTGTTGGTGTATTCCAGCCATGAAAAAAGACATGCATATCCGAGATGTTTTGGTATGTGTTCACCTTTGCTCACAGTTGTGAACCTGAGAGTCCTAGCTTGGAGATTCTTGACTAGAAGCATTGGAGCTCTGGAAGGAGGTGGAAAACCTAAGGGACTACGTGGCAGAGAAGGGGGTACATACTCTTGGGTTGTGTAGGCTGGGTAGAATAGAGTTGGTGTACTTTGGATTGTTGTGGGTGTTGAGAAGCCTATGAGAGCTTGAGTGCTAACTAGTTTGGGAAACCGAGTGACACTCTGGAACCATCCTTGTGGATTCATAGCCCTAGATCAGGGGTGACACTCCTGCTAAGACTTGGAACAGTAGTGTCTATGGTTAAGTGGAACATCCTTGGTCTGCAGCCAATTGGTTTCTTGTTTCGACAAAGATAAGTGCTCTATGTTATGGTTATTTACCCGTGTATATTTATTTCCATTGTGTACTTAATTATCTATGAATTTCGCATCTATAATATGCATGCTTGTTGGTTATTGTTGTGCATGTTGTATGGTTCATTTCTTTTATGTTGTAGCATGAATCTTGATCATTGCATGTGAATATTTCATGCATCCTTATTATTTAAGTTTGATCAGAAGTTGAATTAGTCCAGATGGGGACTTGAAGTTAGTGTGCCCGACCCGTGGGTGGTCAGGTACATTACAAGAGGTATTAATTGTAATGGTCTCAAACACATCCATCCATTTCACATGGTATGGGCAAGGCTCACATAGTCTTGCAGAACATTCTACATGTAGCATCATCATAGCCACACATGCTATCTCATGATCATGCAGATCAAGTTACGAGCATCATAATCACTATCTATCTAGCTGGAAATCACCTCCAACACTACTGGTTGGCACACTAGCCTAGGAAACACCTTCAACACTATTGGTAGTCTCCATCAAAATCAGGTAGCAGTACACAGTTACTAAAATTCCATCCAATAGATCACAACAGTGTCGATCCATAGTAGTACAGAATTATTATCCAATGGTAGACAACCACTCCTAGTAGCGCACAGCTACTATCTAGTGACACAGAGTCACCATGAGTGGAACACATCCACCACAGTAGTACATAGCTATTCTCTAGAGACACAGTCTCCATGCAATCAACAAGCTATCACCATGCAGTACAATAATTTTTGTGGTCAACTAGTAACCTTGCGTTAAATCATATCATCATCTACATCATCTCTCGAGTCCATACTCCATCTGAGTAATCAGGCATGATATTGAATAAGTCATGTGTTGGACTTAGCACACTCAACGGAGTGTCTCTCTTAAGTCACTGACTCAACAGGGTGTTATAGGGACCATTATTTTAATCTAAACATACGTCCTAGAAGAATGAATGTCCCAACAAATGTTCAAAGCGCCACAATGGGATACAAGGACCATTCTTCTAATACAGACATACGTCATTGAAGAATGATTTTCCTCCCAGATGTTGAAATCCATGCCATGGGCTACAAGGACCATTCATCTAATCTGAACATATGTCCTAGAAGAATGAATGTCCTCCCAGATGTTGAAAGCCATGCCATGGGCTACAAGGACCATTCTTCTAATCCGGACATACATCCTAGAAGAATGATTACCCTCCCATATGTTGAAAGCCACGCCATGGGCTACAAGGACCATTCTTCTAATCCAGACATATGTCCTAGAAGAATGATTGTCTTGTATCATTTCCCCCCGTTTTTCCACTACTGTGAACTCATGGAAAATGTATGTCTTATACCAATATCCCCACCCTGGTCACTATTGTGAACGCGGGGAGACAGACCATTCTTCTAATCCAGACATACATCCTAGAAGAATAGTTGTTCTAGACCATTATACCTATCTAGGCAATGCCCCAAGAGAATAGTTGTCCATGGTACATCAACAATCTGTCAACCTGGACCATTTTCCACGGGGAGAATGTATGTCTACCAACAATCTGTCAACCTAGACCGTCCTCCATAGGGAGAATGTTTGTCCACTAGCAATATGTTCTGCTTGGAACATTCTCCATGTGGAGAATGTATGTCCACCAGCACACTGACTATCCATGATGACATGTATCAACACTCCCTCCCAACCAAGGAAATCATATCCTCCCTTTCAACCAAGGGATCAATCTCCATGAGTCCCAGCTTGTCCCTCAAGTATGTAAACTTTATATTGGAAAGAGGCTTTGCCAAAATATTAGTTGTCTTCTCATTAGTGGAGATGTACTAGAGAACCACTTCTCCCTTCTGGACTTTATCACGGATAAAATAGTACTTAATCTCAATGTGATTCAACCTATCATGGAACACGAGGTTCTTTGAAATATTCACACAGCTTTGATTATAAAAATATATCACAGTCGAATCAAGCACATGATCAAATAGTCCAAAAATCATATTACGGAGCCATATTGCTTCTGTACAAGTATCAGAAGTTGCAATATACTCAGCTTCTACAGTGCTAAGTGCAAAAGACTTATGGTTCCTACTAGTCGATGATATCATAGTAGATCCCAAACTGAAACATTTACCAGAAGTACTCTTTTTGTCATATGCACTCCCTGCCCAATATGAATCAGTAAATCCATGTAGTTGTACATCACTATTTGAGGCATATCTCAAACCATAATTTACCGTCCCAAAAAGATATCTCAAAATGTGCTTTGCAGTTATCCAATGCTCATGTCTAGGTCCCACCTGGAACTGGCTCAATGTGTTCACAACAAAACAAATGTCTGGTATAGTATTAACCAAATACATCAATGAGCCAAGAAACTGTCAGTACAAGGACAAGTCTACTAGATCAGAATCAGAGTCTCTCAACTTCTTCAAATCTGTCACCATGGGAGTTTTCATGGATTTGCAATCCATCATCTCAAACTTCTAAAGGATTTTTACAACATACTTCTCTTTCCCCGAGAACATTTCACCACACTTCTTCCATGCTTCTAGTCCCAAATAATAATGCATGAGACCAAGATCCTTCATATCAAATTCAGAGGCTAGCTCCCTCTTACACTGAATAATGAGAGGCTCTACACCTGTCAGAAACAAATCATCAACATATAGTAGTAGGATCATAGGTGCATCATTCACAATCTTGTAATAAAGGTTTAGATCGGCATATCTATTGTAAAATCCAAGTCTCTTCAAGTAACAGTCAATTTGTGCATGCCAAGCTCTTGGATCTTGCTTGAGTCCATACAATGCCTTCTTTAATATGCATACTGGGTTTCTCTCAGTTGTACCTCAAAACCTTGGGGTTGCTCTATGTATACTTCTTCCTCAATTACTCCATTGAGAAAAGTGGTTTTTACATCCATCTGATGTAAACTCCAACTAAATAAAATTTCTCATCATAGTATTCTCCCTCCTGCTGGGAGAACCCTCTAGACATTAATCTTACCTTGTATTTATCGATACTCCCATCTACTGCGTGTTTTTTCTTGTAAACCCATTTTGAAGTGACTAAAGACTTTCCTTCAGGTCTTGGCACAATTTCTCATACATCATTTTTCATGATGGATTGGTATTCTTCCATCATAGCTTCCTTCCATTCTATCTTCTTGATTTCTTCTTCAAAGGTGGAAGGTTTTGCATTGACAAGACTGTTGATATTGAGAGGGGGGTGAATCAGTATCAAGTACAATTTAAAACCTTTTTCAACTTATACTTAAACCATTCAACTATATCCAATGAGCAATGAACAATAGTATAAGAGTTACACCAATACACCATAATACACCATGCACAATATATGAGAAATCATCAATAGTTTATTGTTCAAGGGAAGTAATGACTTCCAAAGGTAGCTACAACTTCCAAATGTAGAGGGAGGAATAAACCTCCAAGAGGAAGATACAATCCTCCAATATCAAGAGAGATTTTAACTCTTCATCATTGCCCCTTCCTTCCACCCAAGAATATATGAGAGATAATAAAATTTTACATTAAATCATCACCTTCAACCAATCATCACATAGAACCTGATAATGCTTCCTGAGACTTCTTCAATTTCTGCAATTCTTCAA
>ML862415.1:23657-40802 GCA_009831015.1 Picea engelmannii
CTACATGTACTTCCTTCTTCAATTCACTTTGTCATCTTCAAAAATTCATTTCTCCTCAACCATGAGGATCCACGTGACGTGCCACATACCATCGGAAACAACATGATGTATACTATCCATTCATGGGTGTTGTATATGCATGTTCATTTTCCCTCATGTCCAAATACCTTTATCAATCTTGCGGTCCAAAACCCATGACTAGGGTTGACATCAATGACAACAACCAATCTTCCAACAAAGACTTGTCATGATTGTCGCATAACTAGATAATTTTTTTGGCCTCTTGCTTTCCTTGAAGGTGCCACTGGGTGATTTATGTTTTTCTTCTTCTTTCTAGTCTCAGGTACAATAATTGGTTCCACAGATTAGAGTGGTTGTTCTGGTTCTTCATTGTGATGTTCTGGAGAACATGTAGATTATTTCATGGGACCCTCATGTTCTTCTTTATCGTTGGAATCCATTTAATCTTCTATATATTTTTAGAAGGAAATATTTTCATCAAAAGTCACATCTTAGTTGATTTCAACCTTCTGTTATCCTGGAACATAGATTATGTAAGATTTTGATGACTCACTATATCCGACGAATATGCCCTTCTTTCCTGAAGGTTCCAACTTCTTCCTTTTGTTTTTGGGAACATGGATATAGATAGGACAGCCAAAGATTCTCAAGTGTTCAACACTTGGCTTCTTTCTAGAGAAAACTTATTTTGGAGTCATGTTCTTCAATATACGATGAGGACTTCTATTTTGAACATATACGGTTGTCATAGTTGCTTCTCCCCATAGAAACATGGATAGATTTTGGTCATTCATCATTACCTTAACACATTCTTCAATTGATCGATTCTTTCTTTCTACCACACCATTATGTTGAGGATTATGTGGGACAATTAGCTCCCTCCTAATCTCGATTTCTTTATAAAAGGTAACAAGCTCCTTGGAGGTGTATTATCCCGCTTAGTGAGGAGGTTGACATTGGTCCACACACATATAAGTGAACGATGTCCAAAACTCCTTTTTTATTTACACGCTTCCTTTAGAATTGGTACTTGGTGAGATCACCTGCCTCACCACTTGATGGAGTCATTTGCTCCATGTTTTCAACTATCACTCTCTTGTGACTTGCTCGGAACAAGAACAACAAGAGAAAAAGTATTTCCAATAGCATTTTCACAAGAACATATCTATGGTAACAAGGATGGTAGTCATCATAGAATTACCAAGGTAACTTTCCCGGGAGAAAAACAAGAAATATCTCCAAGAGGAGATGTTCGTTCAATTTACAAACAAGTGCAACAAACATCTATATCAATATTACTTACATACAACCAAGTACACCTAGCAGTAAAAGAATCTTTCAAAGATTTTTGTCGCAACTATAGTGTTTACTTGTACTGTAGCAACTATCAAACTTGATATGTGCAAATTGAAACTTAACAATTTGATCAATCAAACCTGGAACCCGGAGCCACAACTGCTAGGGAGGGTACACTTGTTCCTCTGAATATATTGAATCCAAGATCATTGCTTGGACAAGGTCTCTTGTAAATCCCATGCAAACACACTCATGCTTTGCTAGAAGATATACATGAAAAGCATATACAAGTGCATACCTTTGAAATTTGTAGTATCGTTCAACATGTCTTTTAATCTGAAACTAGACACCATATTGACAAGAAGAGGTTAGAAACTGAATCAAAAAGGTTCAATGATTAGAAAAAGCTAGAAATCCTTAAATTTCAACTTTGACCACAAAATCAATTTAGACCAAAAGTCAACCTTTGAGTTTGACTTTGACTTTGACCAAGAACTCAAACTTGACTTTTTTGTTTGTTGAGGACACGAGAGGGTGCACTAGGATAGGGCACACTAGAATATCCAGAAATTAGGTCCAATGCTTCACTTAAGGTGCCCAAAAAATTATATTAGGATTTGTTGCAACTGCAAAATCAGAAACCAAGGTTGCAACTACAACTGGTGTTATAACGAGCTTGACAAAGAACTCTCGATCTACCTACCAGACAGAAAGTCCCAAATCCACAGAATAAGAACAATACTCAATTGTAGCAGTTGCAGTTGCACTTACAAAGAATACCACCAATAATATCATAATACCACCAAGAATTTCCCCAAGAAAACCACCAAGAGATACTAGAAGGTAGGGTGCATATCTTAGGCTAGATAACGCTAGAGAGAGAGACCAAGAATCACCCTAGAAGTTCCACCTTCTATTCTTGCAGTTGCAGCTCCAAACTTTCACTATGCTTGAGAGAGTGACTGAAGTGAGTGAGTACAAATGAGATCAAGCTCCTCCTATTTATAGTGGTTCTTGTCACTTGTCTAGGTCGACTTCTCTTTTTGGAGGGTAATACTTTAATATATTTATTCTACTGAGTTGACTTGTCTTCTAGGGTTTTTACACATCTGTTTAGGGTTTCTCTTGCTTCCACAATATTTTATTCTAGCTAAAGGTTACACATGGAGGTTAATACATTCCACATCCACCATAATATCAACATTTTGTTGATGGGTTCAACTTTTCCTGACAACAGCAAGGGGTACTCCCCGATATACGGTCACAACTAGATTATACATCGTCTGGATTAGGAGTCCCATTCAGAATTTGGCCCGACTGTTATTTGTCGTTGTCTTTTATTTTTCTTATCGGTTACGACCCGATGTACTTATGAAGTGGATGGATGGTGAAAATTAAATGCAAAGATTAATACTATGTATGTATTCCCGGGATGGGGTTTCATCCGCCCGATAGTGGACACGAAGGAGGTGGGCGAGCAGTTTCCTTTGAAATGTCATGTGCCCCACATTGTTGGGTATGTGTTATATTCTTTGCATGACTATTTGTAGTGTCTACTACGTCGTGTTGGTCGTGCATATGGGTTTGAGGGCTTCAAGGGCCGCAGTGGTTCAGGGGCAGCACCCCTGAGAATTTTTTTTCCTCGGGAAATGTGTCACATGTTTGCCTCATTTTTTGTGTCGCCTCGATTTTTGTGTCCATTGTTGGGTGGTTTTTTGGCACATGGTTTTTTGTCGATGGTTTTCTATTTATGGTTAAGGAATTAGGGTTGTTGACTAATCCAGGTCATTGGGTTAGGGTTTTGGATGTCGTTGGCTCCTATATGAATATTGTATTGTAAATAATGTATCACTATGAATGAATATAGAATATGTTGGTTTTCTCGGTTTGGGTGTGTAATGTTTGTATTTTCCATTGTATATTTTCTATTCTTTTATTGAAAATCTATTTGTAGTAAAATATTGTACAAGGTTAAAATCTACACGCACTTTGGCCATCACCCTCAGCATTATAATGCACAACATTTATCCTCCACTGCTCATATTCTCCAGCAAGAACATGATCCAGGTGCTTCAGCATGCCATCTCCCCTGTCGCAATAATGACAATGGCTTGTGTGAGAAGCATGTCTTGTCACTTCCTTTGGATTCTTTACACTGAATCGGGGCTTTTGTTCCTCCGTCGCCTTCCAGACTCCATAGCCTCTATTTTGCATTTCACTTGTTTCATTTCTCCGTCGGAATCTCCCTCTTGCCTCCTAATTTCTTTTTTGAAGGTCATATTCCTCCACCTCCACCTCCCAGTTCTGTCGCATCTGCGTGGAAATACAAAAAGGGGGTCTGACCTGCTATCAAACTTATGGAAGAATGGCCCCTCGAAACCTTGGCCAAAAAATATCCCTTGCCCAATTTGTCTTCCTTCCCCTCGTCCTCCTCTAGATTGCATGGCCTCACTCCTCCCTCCCCTCCGTCCTCCTCTAGTATGCATGGCCTCGATCCTCTGTCCTCTCTCGGGGCATGTCAAGTAGAATGGTTTGATAGCCAGGGGAATTCTTTGGGCTTTATGCCTAGAACCATCTCGGACATGCCTTCCACCTCTTTTATTTCCAACTCTCCTATGATTCCTAGGGTTGCTTCCCAACCTAGCGCCACCTCCATCCCCTCGGCGATGACCCCCTCTCAGCCCTATCCTCCCATTTTTTGCGTATGTGGTGACTTCTCTCGGATTCTGGAATCAATGGATATTCTACAGGGATTGGTTTTCGAAGTCCGACACAACTTGGCGGATTTATTGTTCAGGACTGAGCTCCAGGATCGATGTGAAGAATAGATGGAGGCTCTTCTATATTCTCTTCTCACCCACTTTCACGCTCCTTCGACCACAATGGCAGCAAGGGCCATGGTGATAAGTGACCAAGGGAAGACTGATTACCCAGCTCGAGACTCAAAATGAAGTCTTTGCTTTCAGGTTATTGTTTTAGGCTTATTCTGATGGCAATGTTTTACTTAATTTTTGTCATTGCCCTGTGTGGCACCGAGGCTTACAAACATCATAGATTATATAGGAAGTTGTGTTTCGGCTATTGCAAGTATTTAAACTCTAGGAACTGGTTTATTTTGAGCATCTAGATCTACTGTTTTCCCATCTAGGCAGTGCAGACCAGCAAACTCCATTCAGTGAATGACAACTATGTATTTTATGGATTTGAGAGGTGACTTATAATAGAAACCCTTAATTAAAAATAAAAATAAAAAGACTATGTATGCATACGCGACTAATTTATCTCTAATCTATGCTAACCTATCCTAGCTAGGAGCACACTAGAGTAATCGGTGAGTTATCGATGCAACCAAAATCTTACACAACTTTTATACAGTTAGTTGTAACAAAAGAGAAAGATTGGAGATAAGTGCATACAAATGTATATAATAATATTAGTCTAGACTACAACAATGTATACAATAATAACCCATGAATCTCAAGGCATTGRAATATTCAAAGAAACATCAATAATTGCATAATGACAAAGATTGTATGAGAATCAGTCTATGACAAACAAGCATTCTTACAGTCCATAGAAACAATAATCATCTTCACTTGAAGTAGTTCTAAGCTCCAATCCATTTCTACATAGAATTCCTTCTATAATCTGTTGGTCCTGAGAGCTTCTCGATATTCATTAACAATGTATAAGTCCTCGAAAATTTTATTGGGTCTATACAATGCTCTAAAAGCCAAAAAAAAAGCTTTCTCAAAGGAGTTTCTATCCTATTTTATACAAAAAGCTAGTAACTCCTATGTGTCCTTTCACCTTGTTTCTCAAGGGGTAGTTACAAAATTGTCCATCTTCTCTTTCCTAATGACAAGTGGCAGAAAAGACAAAATTTGAAGTGATTAGGAAAAGGACAAGAAAAAAATAATCGTTTTGTCCCTTCCTTATGAACTTTTGCTTTGGAGATAAGTTGTCCAAACTTCCAACTGGTTATATAGTGACTCGATTCTCATGTATGTTAGTTGTTCCAGTGTTGTGTCATTCATGGTGATTTTTTAATCAAGGGTGATCATATCCTTCTCTAATCTTCTCATGAAAGCTTGTACCATAGTGTGAAGCTTCATTGGTTGTAGTAGATGTTGATCAATGAGATCGGTGGAAAAAAAGGTCGTCGCTTCGACTATCTGTTTCCTTTGACTCGTGTTGTCCTAGACTACATTCACCAATTTTTTTGTCACCAAATTATTCCCAAGTTCATTTAATCTTGGGAGACGACCATTCCTTATTAGTTCCTCGGTAGCTTTGTGTGTCCTTGAACATATTTCCATCGCCTTGGTTACTTATTTATCTTCTCTTTGGCCTATCTGATGGCAATGATCTAGTGCGTACATATTTGTTTTCTAGCTGATTTTGAGGATCTATACAGCTCAAGAGGTGCATCAAGATTCTTTGTTATCCATCTATCAATGTCAGATATACCTTCAGGGATAGTGTCGTATTGTGTCAGCTTCATTTGTATCTAGTTTTTTTGGTTAATGACTATTGCAGCTGCATTTTGGAAGAGTTGTAGATTGGCATACATCTCAATGATGGTGCCCTCCAAATCATTCCTAATTATTTCCGCATTGGCTCTAAAGTTGAGGAGGATTCCTTCATCGATATTTACTTGTTGAATTCTTTCTTCTAGCTCCTTGATCCTCGCCTCTTTCTCTTGGTTCAGCAGGCATAGTGTTTGTATATTGTTTATGGTTGCATCCATAAATGCAAAAACCGGCCTTATTTGTTGCCACAGGGTCTTCCCTGACATCTCCTGTGACAGAGAATTGATTAATCACTGATATAGGGGCTCCTTTTGTCAGTGACACCTTTTTAACTCTTTCTTGCACAATTCTATCAGTTTTACAATCATATGTGAAGCTTCTTAGATCCAATACTTTTGTTAGTTGAAAAGGATCCCAGGGCCAGAGGCCTAAACCACTATTCATTGTCTCTGCTCCTATACATATGTTGGATGTTCCTGGCATATCCAATTCCATCAAGTGTGTGTCATCATCTCTATTCTCTGCAATCTTCCTCTATCTTTCTTCTTCAACAACTTTAACTATTGCTTATTTTGTCGTCTTCTCTGCCAATTCTGCTTCTACTCTTGTCGCTTCTGCCAACTCCTTTTATTTTTCTACAGTAGCTTTTGCTTCGGCCTCAGCTTTAGATTTCGCTTCATATTCTTCCCTAGCCTTTTCTTTGTCGGCTTCAATTTTTTGTTTCTTTTTAGCGTCGTTCTTCTTTTTCGGCACCTTCTCTTTGTCTCTTCTCCTTTTATCTATTGGTGCGTTTTCATCCTCTTCAACAGAACCAGAATGAGTTTAGACATAGATGGGAGAAGATCTGTCAGCTTCATCTTGTTCTGCCTCTTTTTTGGTCGCTTCTCTTGCCGCTTCTTCGTCGGCGATCCTTCCTTTTGGCTGGCCATGCCTATTGAAAATGACCTCGTCATAAGTTCTGGCATTTTAATGCACCTCCTCTTCTTCTTAGAATTCAGTGGTGTATTCATACAAGATCCTCATGCTATTGAAGTGATCTTTGAAAATATTCTTAGGGTCATGCCTCTTGAATCTTTCCTCTCCAAAGTGGTAGGAAAGTAATATGTCCACCTTTGTTTGAGCTTGCTTGGTGTTCTCAAAGAAATAGCTAAAAATGTATAGAGGTAGTGAAGGCCAAATTGATTTCTTTGATCTATATAACATTCATCCCACCCCATGTATGATAGTTTGATATGCCACCTCCTGAAGCACAAGTTTTTCAGGAATGAACCGAGGGAGTAAGTTGGGTGGTTTCATCGCACCATATATTCTTATATAGGTATTGTGCTCCATCAAATACCAGTCCTCGATCCTTCTTATGAATGTTATGGATTTGTCTGCCATACCAAGTGGGGAGGTGCAAAATAAATTCATATAAGGGAGCAAGGAAGTGTTCGTAAATTCTTTGATATTATGTTCATTATTTGTGCTCCCAAAACACTTTGCAGTAGATGTAGATTGCAGCGTTGGTGGGCAACCAACTCCACCCCATGTTTGGGTACTTGTGGGCAATACGCATTATGTCTAGGAGATATCATGACATATGGAAACTAGGAAATTTCCCTGGTTGTGCTTATGTAACTATGTATGATAGGGGGGAATGAGTTGTATCTGGCTCCCTGTATAACCTGCACAGCATGGCCACCATATACTTGTAGGCTCTCCTTAAATTGGTCGTTAGGTACCGACTCTTCATCCTATACTTGCACTGTTTATCTGCCCATCTAGGGAATAAATATTTTGGTGTAAGTTCCAACTCGTTGAGGAGTTGACCATCCATTCTTTTGTTCCCAACTTCAATATGATAACAATTAGACAAATCATTGGGACTAAATGAATCTATAGGCACTTTTCTTGCATTACAAACATATCAACTATTTATGTCTATGTTCTTCAAAATCCACGAAATGGCGTCTACACAAGCGAAGATTGTTCGATGTGTTGCCACCCTTAAAATTCTTGACTTCCTGATGTTCCTAAACCCCTGGAGTTCATCTGGATCCTCCGCCTCCATAAATAAGTTTGACTTCTTGAACATATAATACACTTCTCCCCATTTTAAAGTCTCTCTATCCTTTTGTATAAGTCATGATGTATCATCATATATGGTCCTGACAATTTTTCCTCTATTGTTTGTTGGGAGCTACTAGATGGCTCAACCCCTACTGCTTTCGATGTCGTCTTCTTCCGCGGTGACATGTTTGAGCTTGCAAAAAAGATAAGTTTAGAGCATGTTATTTTAAATATAGCTAAATTATCATACAATTATAAGAGTTACTAAAATTATCAAGACATAGCAAGCAACCTTTTGTAGGTTTCAGGTTAATAGTAGACAATGCTCAAATTATTTGATGAGATTTTAGGGTGAAATGATTGGCACCATATTTAAAAGGTGAAATCGGAGATCAAGGAAATAACATCTCTGATATAGATTAGAAGGGTTAGGAACAACTCCTATGATCGCATCAAAGGAGTTAGTAACAGTTCCTCCGATGACATCGGAAGAGTTCTCTCCAACTTATCTGATATGACATCGGAAGGAACTGTCACAGTATCAAGGAGTTCAGAGAACTTAAAAGAAACTCCTCCAATCATATCAGAGTTGAACATAACTCCGCTGACATGATAGGAGAAGTTGTTTCCAGAGGTTCTGAAATATGCAGAGGAAATTTTTTTAACATTTTCAAATGCATTGGAGAAGTTAGTAATAACTTCTCTGATGTGCTCGGAGAGTTACTTTGAAAGTCTCTGGTTTACAGTTAGGGATTTTTGTGAAAATGGCAAGGCGATCCAAGGAAAAACCACAATGAGTTTAGAGGGACATGAGGAAACCCTAGAGCCTTCTAGATCATGGTCTATGTGCTCGGGGCAAGTTTCGGGGCTCACAAGGATCAAGTGTAAGGGTGCAAAGAAGATTTGTTGGGGTAAAGAATAAGGGGTCGACAGTGCATTCATTCCAAGGCAAGGAACGGGCTCTAAAAAGAAAAATGCAAGGTTGGTGAGTGTTGGTGAAAAGGGGGGTGGGTTGTGGCTAAGAGCGAAGCGACAAGGAGCGAGGAAAGAGAATAACGATCTAGGGCAAGGAAAAGAATCTAGCAATAGAAAACACCTAACCCTAACCTTAGAATAGAAGAGAGGTGAGATGTTTTTACCTGGATTGTGTCGCCATGTGGTGAGTATGGATAGGTGAGAGCCTTGAACAGAGTTCATCTCGGCACATTTATCCTCAAGTTTCCTCGTTCACTTACAAATGCTAGGATAACACTAAACCTAACCTCATTCTGTTTCTATAGCCAAACAATCATTTATTGCATTAAATACGGTAGTCGGGGTTGATTTGATTGGAGAGCCAAAGAGAAATTTCTTCGATCATCTAAAAATCCAAGAGAGTAACTCTCGCGATGTGTTCGGAGAAGTTGAAAGTAACTCTTCCAAACACATCACAAGAGTTTCTCCTAACTCTCATGATAACATTGTGTATCGAAGCAAAAGACATGAACTCTTCTGAACTGTTCGGAGGAGTTTGAAGTAACTCCTCCAAACTATTCAAAGGAGTTTGAAGAAACTCCTCCGAATTGTTTGGAGGAGTTTTAAGTAACTCTGTCGATTTCAAATTTGGATTGTACCACCAAGTATTGATTACTTTTGTTTTTCCAAGTAAAACATGAGTTATCAAAATAATCTTGAGATGGGGAGGGAGAATTATGAGGCTTTCTCTTAGGCTCAAAAGATAAGGGGCTCCATTTTTAGGGAGGTAAACAAGATCAATTGAAAAATGGAGGTTTGTAGTGCCTATCACAAAAGAGCTTCAATATTAAACTCCAAAATAGTTTTTCATCTAATTATCAACTTTTACAAAAAATCGTCCACCTTTCAAAACTAGGTCGACATTTTTATTTATACGAAAATCCCATGCAAAAAGCAACAACAAAGTTCATTTAATAAAAATAAAACAAAAGATAAAGTGGAATGTGTCCACATGGAAGCTATCAATAAGCTTTAGTCAACTCAAAGGATTCACTTTATCATACGCAGACCATCAAGAGAAGAGATCCTCGCAAGTATGCAGATACGAGAATCGATGTTGCTCCATCGGCATGCTAAGCTTATCCTCTATTTCCATCACTCGATCTCTAAATTGGTCCACCTCAAAGCCTAGATGTCGTAGGACCCAGGCAACCCCTATCACTCCATCGACGAATCTCTTAACCTATAAGTATTCGGATCTCCCAAACTTCAGCCTCAAATTAGGCATTGAGCTACTCGAATTTTCATACTATTGTGCGCAGGTTGACAAAGTCGTTGGGTGTGTTGAATTTTGGGAATCAAAGGTTCCTCATCTTCTGATTTATGTTGTTCCAATTCCTGAGACAATATTCCTACCTTTCTTGCATTCTCCCTTGTGTCTCTATCACCAATTGTACCCAATACGTTGTTGTTGTTTTGAATCTAACCAGGCTCTCATCTGTGAGTGTCTTGATGCCATCTTCCTCTACTCATCGGCCTTTCTGGATCTCTCTGATGTACTCAATTTTCTCCAACGCCTGATGAGATTTCTCAGGCCACTTCATCGCGTCTTTGTAATATATGAGGCCCATCAAGGTCTCCTCCTTATAACTAATGATTCAAGTCATGAAAAATTATCTTTCTAACTTGAATTGACTATAGATATCTCCAAGCTCAACTCTCATGAATCTAATGGCTTGAGTGGTGTCTTGGTAATATTCCACTTGATGCCCGAGATGCACTAACTCAACTCTCATAGAGTCAACTTCTCACTCATCCTCCCTTGCCCTGCCCATGGTGGCATTGGATATGGCCATGCCTACTCCCAATAACTCGCTCACCTTAGACTGCTTAGCATCCAGCGGGATTTCCACCATGGTAATCAACATTGTGTTGTCCAGAGTGAGTCTCCTCTTCTTTCATGTCCTTCTTACCAACACTTTCCTTTTTCTATCATAATCTATATCTTGGACATCGACCACTTCATCTACAAGTTCTAGAATTGGTTGGTCACCCCATGAGAGGGAATTTCCCAAGCTACCTGGCATATGAAAATGTTCAAGCATTACCTCCTTACCTTTTTAAATTCCTAGATTAGTGGGTGAATCTCAAATTTTTTCAATGTTTGGGGTATTTTCCGTGACCCCCTCTTTTGTGGATTTTTCCGAAGTCATTGACCCTGGGAGTATAGAATGTGTTGACGGTCCTGCCTGGGTATTTTCAGATTTTTTGTTACTCTCCAACTCTTCATCAACTTCTCCTTTGCTAGTGTTACCCTCTAATAAATTCTCAGGATTGGGTCCTCTTGCTCTCCCTCTTTTCATTGTGTCTCATTCTTTGTGATTCCAGTTCCATTACCATTCTCATATTTATCCCCTGGAGTTTCTATTTTCTCTGTATCTTTTGGTTCTTCCTGGCCTTTGTTACAGCCTTCCCCTCTATCCAGTGGCTGTGAGGTTCGATTTAAAGATATGATATGGAATTTAGTTGTATTCAGACATATTTCTATGTCCAAGGGTTGTGGTCCTTGGGGAATTGTCTATCCAAAATCTTTGTCACTTCCTCGTTCAAAATATGAATTGCGGTATCCACCTCCTCTATGTCACTATCGTATATCATGATCAAGTCATCAATAACAGGAGCTACTTCCCTTACGGTAGATGGATTTGTTGAAATTGCAGTTGTTGACTCATTTTTTGGTTCTCCTATCGGTGTTTGCTTTGAACTTTGTTGTTCATTTTATTCTCCAATTGAGGTATTCCCAGGGGATTCCAGCTCCCCTTCCTCCCTAAGTGTAACTAGAGTTATTACTATGGATGTTACTTCGGGAATAATTATGGCTTCCCTTTGGAGTTGAATCATTCTTTCTGCTTCTTCCAAGAGCCTTTGTGCCTCTAACTTGTCTGCAGTCTGCTTTGTATCTTCCTGTTGAGATTGTGCGACTGCTTCTATTGTTTTCTCTAACAAGTCCAACTGTTCATCCCTAGGCAAGGCCATGAATCCGATTAAGTCTAGTTTTTCTCTTCTTTGCAACAATTCATCCCAGATCGAGGCACTCTCTATGAATATTTCGTCCTCAAAATTATGATGTGCATATGGCCAATGGGATACAACCTGATTAGCATGCTCAACCACCAGTTTCTTAGGATTGTGTTTCCTCTATCTCTTGGTAAAAAACTTGTACTCTATTTGATTATGAGCTTATTGTCTGGCCTCTGTAGTGTCCTTTACAAAGTGGTAACCTACATAAAAATCATAAGGGATGAATAACCTTTTCTTGTCCCTTACCAAAGGGGCATTGAAACCTTGTAGTATAGTCTGGTAGCAAATTTCTCCCAGCACCAGCTTATCTGGCACATGGGTTGGTAGTAGGTGTGGTGCACTGATGGCTCCAAAAATTCTGATATAGGTGCTTCTTTCTTCCAGGTCCCAATGTCTTATCTTGGATATCACTTTCCTCGTTGCCTTAGAGAGCCTTGGGTAGTCTTGTTTAAATATCAGTGCATATACATGAGCTATAAATCCATCACAAATCATAGTGATCGAACTTTTGTACTTTTTTTCCTACTGGATGTTGAAATAGACATGGACTGGAAACTCAGAGACATGCCAACTTAAACTCAATCCTGGGAATACATTCCTGGCACATATAACATCCAAAAGATAAGATGCCATAAAAAAATGCAGGGGTTTCTCCGTTTTTTGGGTTTTGTGCTTCCTCTATCCTGGTGCTTAATTGATTGGAAATAATAGCTCCCTATCTAAACATGCTCCTTGATATAGCCATTGTGTAAGCCAAAGGCATACAAGCCTTAGAGAACCTGGAGAAGTATTTTTCCCTGTACAAACGACAGATCAAGGCCATCAATAATATGTAGGGTTCTCTGAGGTTCATCATATTGTACCACCGTGAGGCTCGATTCACAATTTTGTGTCCTCCCTCCACCAAGATACCAGTGATTGACTGGTGTTATGATGTTCATATAATGCAACGACAAAATATTTGTTTATCCTGACCTCAACATCCTTAAGTTTATAGTATGTGCTCACCTCCATAGGCAAGAAGATGTTGATACACTCACCATCTTTATTGTTTATCAGGAATTTCTTCCTGTTTGTATGGTGGACAATCCACTCTAAGGTTTCCACACATGGTAGAACAAAGGTCCTAACCGCCATCATATATAGTGAAGGGAGCTTGATGTTTTGGAACATTTGGTCATCAAATTTCCTCACCTCTGGGTCACTATGAACCGTGACTTATGGGAAATCATCATAGTAAATTTTGTTATACAAATCAAGCAAGGATGGCAGTAGTACCTTCGACGTCATGTTATTTTCTATATCCTTGAAGAGTGGAGGCAGGTTCCCTGGCTTCTTCTTGGATATTCTGATCATCGGTTCTACCTTGGGGGGGAAATCCAGTTTCTTATCAGTCGAGCTAGATGCCTCCTTGGCTTGCTCACTTCCTCCCTTCAGAGTCTTTGGCGATCGACGAGTCACTGGTCATCGAGGAGGCATTTCTTGTTGGTTGTGTAGACTGATTATCTTCATGATTCAGATGTTTGTTTCAATCGTGCTTGGACCCCATACCCTAACGGGGGGTGTGGGGGAGCTTACCCCCCCACAACTGTCAACAAGGGGTCTAGGGGGGGCGGCAACAATTTTTTTAGCCCCCCCCCCCCCGGCGGGGGATTCAGAAGCAGCACCCCCACAACAAAATATTTGGAAAATTTGCCTCGTAAAATATTGTAATTTTGTATTCAATCTGGACCGTGCATTATAAGGTCACAGATCTGATGGTAGACGTTATTTTTAGGGATTTTTTCCCTAGAAGGAAACCCTATTTTATGAGGGAATTGTATTGTGGCTGTGAATTATTGTGAATATTGTATTCTGAGAGAGGATAATGTGAGAGAAATAAGAGGAAATTACAACGGGTGTGATGTAGGTTGTATCCCTTCATTTTGTTGGATAAGAAAAAGGAAGGACCTGGCAATTTCTCTAGTGGATGTAGCCCACACTGGGTGAACCATGTATATATGTGTCTCTATTGTATTGTGTATCTTTTGTGTTTTATTTCCGCATTTGTTTTATTTTATTGCTCTGCGGTCCTATTTTTCTAACATTTCTCTTGCAACACAACAACTTAACTCAGATTCCCTTATATCAAAATGTTTTAAAATATAATCACTATAAATACCTATGTGCAACCATTTTCATGGGTCGACTACTTACTGGTCCAGAGCTTCATGAGAAATATTGAATAGATTAGTTCCTGCATGAAACTTGATTTGTCACGAGCTTTCATGAAAAAAATTAAACAATATTGTGTGAATTTTGAAAACCATTTACAAATACATTCGAATAAATAGTGGCTAGCCTTCACATCCGAGCTCGTCATCCTTGAGTGTAAAAAATCTATTATAGATCTTCATTTATTTCTTACATCACATGTGTCAGCTTTTGAAGTGAATGCAATGTGATAAATGGTGGTGCAAAGGGATGTTGGATTGGTCTATCGGGGATTCCAAACGGTCGTTAATTGGTGCATAGCGAAATCCGAGATCGGGGGTTGGGTATTTTCTTTGCTAGAGAGTTTAGCGGCTCACACATGGTTAAATCCTTGATCTCGACAGAGACAAAGGTATAATGATTTTGCGTATGTGGCTTGATCGAGATGCAGACATGGCATTTATAAACTGGTCAATATTATCAAAAGGTGTACGCATCGAAAATCTACAAGTGGACGGTCTCGATTGAGTTTGGAGGTCTTCGGAGAGACACAACGGATGACCCAAATTTCTCATCAATGTTTTCTAATTGGGTATTGGCAAGGAGAGAAACATGTGATAGACAGTTGGTTTTTGTCTTCTCGGTCTACCGACACCGATGTATATCGGTGATCGGTACTAACCTCGTTCTTTGCATGTTTCCTACGTATCACATTGGGTGTCGATACTCAATGTTGTATCGGCATCGACGAATACCTCTTGGGTTTTGTTTGATTGTTGACACCTGATACTATCAACATTGAAACTTTTACGAGTGATTTGTGCATTCATGCGTTTGTTTCCTGACTCGACTGACGCCCGATGTTGATCAGCGTCGACAATACTCTAGGGTGTACTACATGTTTTTTGTTGGTTTAAATGACACCCGTCGTTCATCGGTGTCGACATACTCAATTAGTAACCATCAGTCATCGGAACATTCTGCTTGTCACAACGATTTTGAAGTCTCTTTAGGAAAACCATTAAGTGTCTTTTATTTTCCTTCCCTTTATGCAAAACATGAGATATTTTGGAGTTTTCTTGATTTTTTAGATGCAAATAAAACAAAGGAAAACATGAATAATCTTAACAAATGAAAAACATGCAACCTATGTAAAACCAAGTAAGAATTTGCAAATGATTTAAAAAGAAAAGTGGTACCCAAAAATTGAAAATTTTAAGGGTGTGTTGAGTGCTCAACAAATGGCAATTCACTGGTAAAAGACAAAATATATATTTATCCCTTAATGATACTGATAGATGCTTTCAAAGTTGGATATCATCTTGAGACAATGACCCATGCATGATTCACAAGTATGTATGCATATAACCTAGGGGAAATTATCGTCAACCATTCATGGGGATTCACCCAATTCCATTCATCTTTCCATTAAACCAATGTCTTATACCTTCCTATTGAGAGTTGATTTGGAACTCATGGATGCTCAGAAGACATGGTTTTATTACTTTTCCCAAAGTTAATAACCTCACCATGGTGTTTCTCCACTACCCACGAGCATCCATAGCCCCAAAAAATTCAACCTGATATCATAGACCTTGCTCTGCTGCCAGCAAGCGTCCATAACCCTAACAGAGATATCTGCATATCCTCCCAGATCATACATTCCAACTTATTATTTTTTGTTTTTTCTTCATTGTATACGTACCATGAAGGAACTAGGGAGGAGGATATATGTTTCTTGGTGGAGGATCAGAACCTTATCCTTATTCTTCCTTGTCTTTCCTAAACAATATAAGAACTAACTCTGCTCTGTCTGGGGTATCAGTCATACTTTCCCCACTTCCATTTCCTCTAGTATTCCCAGGCCACAAGGTATGCAAATTGTTTGTTCCCTAAGTAATATGTATACATAAACGTGAATCAACCATGCATTGAAGTCTCTGGACTAGAGAACCTTCTCCTAATTGGTCTATGAAATTTAAAATTGAGAGATAAAGATCTGGTTTCAGCAGATTGCACCATAAGTTTAACACAGAGCACCCTAGTGATCATAATACAATCAAAAGAAACAAAACAAGAGAATCAAATCATTAAAAGAAAAGACAAATTGGAAAATGAAAACATCAAACTCACCAAACAAATAAAAAATTGAAAGCAATAAAGGAAAACTATAATACAAGAGATTGTCTTCGTGACAGCTATGAAAAGAAACATTTCAGGACTTGGTCATTGATGGGAAGAGCTTCAAGCTCCCCCCTAAGGTTTTTTAAATGATACCTTCCTACCCCAATCTTCTCAGCAATTTCAAAAGGTCCAAGCCACAAATTTTGGAACTTTGAATGTTTCCCCTTTAGCTCGTTGATTTTATCCCACTTGAGAACTAAGTCCCCCGCTTCAAAATTCTTGTCTCCAACCTTATGTTTATCAAACCATTTTTTGACTATCTACTACTGGGCTGCAAAATTCCTCCTAGCCTCTTCTCATTCTTCTTCAACCATAAGGAGGGTGCCAATCCTATGTTGCATGTTGGATAAGGGTTGTCCTCTTAAGGACTAAGAAAGTTGCAAAGATGGGAGATATAGGTTAGTTGGTAGGATGGATTCTTTCCCATACACCAGAAAGTAGGGAGAATTCCCTAGAGCTTCCTTAGGGATTACCCGATCAGCCCATAGAGCATTATGAAGTTCATTGTGCCAATTCTGATGATTTTCAACTATTGTCTTCTTAAGTATTCTTACCATATTTTTATTAGTAGACACGATGACATCATTCCCTTGTGGATAATAGTTGGCAGAGTGCCTTAGAATAATCCCTTTATCTAAATAAAATTCAGTTAAGAGAGTAGAAGAGAAATATGTAGCATTATCAAATACCAAAACTGAAGGCACCCCAAATATCATCATGATGTGTTCCTCCAAAAATTGTATCACTACTTTTTCATTGACATGAGTGAGGGGAATAGCTTCCGACCACCTCTTAAAGTATTCAGTTGTCGTAAGTATGTATTTGTGTTGTT
>ML862416.1:0-14340 GCA_009831015.1 Picea engelmannii
AAAAGAAAGGGTCAAAATACAACTCGTTGTCACACTGACCTATTAAAATTAGATGATGTTGACATACTTGTTTATGACTTCAATTTGACAAAGAGAGGAACTCTTCGCTCCAAGACAACAAATATTATCAAGAGGTTGCTGCCACAAGAAATAAATGCAAGATGGGAGTCTGCTGAACCTAGTCGTAGATCTAAAAGGCATTTGACATATGAAATGTTGGGCATGCATGTAGACTTAGATGGTGCATTCATCGACAATAGGGAAGAGTATGAATCATCTACATCTTCATCCAAACATTCATCTGAAGACAATGTAGACTCTGATGGTATTTCAGAAACCATGAGCCAATCTGAATAAGTGTATGAAACATTTTATGCATTTTTGATCCATATGATGTTTTTATGGTAACTAAAAATGAGCATTGAAATTACATATGATCTTACATGAAGTTATGAATCTTTTGTTATGTTTTATGAATGATATGTTTTTTTTATTATGGACAATATAATAAAATTTATTAGCTCATATGTTTTGAATATGGTCAATATAACAATACTTTTAAGAAATTATTTATGTTTCATTCAATGTAACTTGTATTTACTTTTTTATTATTAAAAGTAAAAAAATTATTAAAAAGTGACGTTGAATTTTTAAAGTATATTGTGATATTTTCATGGCATTATGTATTACCTTGTGATTTGCCTGATAATAACATTTAAAAAGTAAACATTTAAGGGTTGATTTTATGATTTTGTTTACAATAACAATGAGTTCTTTTACCACATTATAAAAATGTGTCATTTTCATACCCCAATTTTAGAATGGGTGCTACCAATAGTAGTACTTTTCAATTTGATGGTTGATTTTGAGGTTTTGGTTTTAATGGTACCAAGTGATAAAAATACGATTTCAAATGATCTCAAAATTTAACGTCTTGAAAAGAATTTTTTTTTTCAAAAACAATTTTTTTTTTTTAGGTGCTGATTTTAAGGTTTTTTTGAGCTACTGTCTAAGTTTTGAAGGCCATGTTTCAAAAATGTTGTAATTTTGACCCCGTTTTAAAAAATGGTGCTACCAGTAGCACCACTTTTTCATTTGGGGGTTGATTTTGATGTTTTTTATGCAAAAATATGGGTTTTTTGGGCCATAGTTCTCGTTTTGAGGTCACAGTTCTCATTAAGTTGGTAACTATGTTATATCCTCAAGAACCATATTAAGGTTATAATGCCCCATCCAGCGGTGAGGACGCTTTTCACACAACATGAAATGGGAGAAAGGAGAGGTAATTGGGTGACGTTCATCCAAGAATTCTATCTAGACATTAAACCATCAAATATATTTAGGGGCCAAGGGCTGTATAATCTAGTTGAAGGATCTTGATACTTGGTGGAACCAGAGAATTCGGGTCTGGATAATGAGTTTTCCTTATGGTGTAGTGAAGTAATCTATATCCCACTCGAGAAAGATTCTTGGTATATCGACTTATCTTATTTCTTGCATCATGACACTTGCCTCGAACACTTAAAGCTTAGGGAAAGGAGAGCACTTAGGCTAAAATCTGATTGTCTCATTAATTATGTACTTTTTCGTAGGAATTATGACCATGTGTTGCTAAGATGCCTCGAAAAAGCGAACACTGAGAGAGTGTTAGAGGAAATTCATGATGGGTCAACAAGGGGACATTTCGCAGGAGAAACCATCGTTCAAATTTTTTTAAGGGCATGATATTATTGGCCAAATTTGTTTAGGAATGCGCATGCATATGGTAGAAAATGCAAAGTTTGTCAATTTAGTATTGGAAAAGAGAAAAGGGCAGTCATTCCATTGCAACCAATGAGAATTTTCAGACCTTTTGAGCAATGGGAGATATACATAATAGGAGAGATAAATCCGAACTCGTCAGAACAACACAAATACATACTTACGACAACTGAATACTTTAAGAGGTGGTCGGAAGCTATTCCCCTCACTCATGTCAATGAAAAAGTAGTGATACAATTTTTGGAGGAACACATCATGATGATATTTGGGGTGCCTTCAGTTTTGGTATTTGATAATGCTACATATTTCTCTTCTACTCTCTTAACTGAATTTTATTTAGATAAAGGGATTATTCTAAGGCACTCTGCCAACTATTATCCACAAGGGAATGATGTCATCGTGTCTACTAATAAAAATATGGTAAGAATACTTAAGAAGACAATAGTTGAAAATCATCAGAATTGGCACAATGAACTTCATAATGCTCTATGGGCTGATCGGGTAATCCCTAAGGAAGCTCTAGGGAATTCTCCCTACTTTCTGGTGTATGGGAAAGAATCCATCCTACCAACTAACCTATATCTCCCATCTTTGCAACTTTCTTAGTCCTTAAGAGGACAACCCTTATCCAACATGCAACATAGGATTGGCACCCTCCTTATGGTTGAAGAAGAATGAGAAGAGGCTAGGAGGAATTTTGCAGCCCAGTAGTAGATAGTCAAAAAATGGTTTGATAAACATAAGGTTGGAGACAAGAATTTTGAAGCGGGGGACTTAGTTCTCAAGTGGGATAAAATCAACGAGCTAAAGGGGAAACATTCAAAGTTCCAAAATTTGTGGCTTGGACCTTTTGAAATTGCTGAGAAGATTGGGGTAGGAAGGTATCATTTAAAAAACCTTAGGGGGGAGCTTGAAGCTCTTCCCATCAATGACCAAGTCCTGAAATGTTTCTTTTCATAGCTGTCACGAAGACAATCTCTTGTATTATAGTTTTCCTTTATTGCTTTCAATTTTTTATTTGTTTGGTGAGTTTGATGTTTTCATTTTCCAATTTGTCTTTTCTTTTAATGATTTGATTCTCTTGTTTTGTTTCTTTTGATTGTATTATGATCACTAGGGTGCTCTGTGTTAAACTTATGGTGCAATCTGCTGAAACCAGATCTTTATCTCTCAATTTTAAATTTCATAGACCAATTAGGAGAAGGTTCTCTAGTCCAGAGACTTCAATGCATGGTTGATTCACGTTTATGTATACATATTACTTAGGGAACAAACAATTTGCATACCTTGTGGCCTGGGAATACTAGAGGAAATGGAAGTGGGGAAAGTATGACTGATACCCCAGACAGAGCAGAGTTAGTTCTTATATTGTTTAGGAAAGACAAGGAAGAATAAGGATAAGGTTCTGATCCTCCACCAAGAAACATATATCCTCCTCCCTAGTTCCTTCATGGTACGTATACAATGAAGAAAAAACAAAAAATAATAAGTTGGAATGTATGATCTGGGAGGATATGCAGATATCTCTGTTAGGGTTATGGACGCTTGCTGGCAGCAGAGCAAGGTCTATGATATCAGGTTGAATTTTTTGGGGCTATGGATGCTCGTGGGTAGTGGAGAAACACCATGGTGAGGTTATTAACTTTGGGAAAAGTAATAAAACCATGTCTTCTGAGCATCCATGAGTTCCAAATCAACTCTCAATAGGAAGGTATAAGACATTGGTTTAATGGAAAGATGAATGGAATTGGGTGAATCCCCATGAATGGTTGACGATAATTTCCCCTAGGTTATATGCATACATACTTGTGAATCATGCATGGGTCATTGTCTCAAGATGATATCCAACTTTGAAAGCATCTATCAGTATCATTAAGGGATAAATATATATTTTGTCTTTTACCAGTGAATTGCCATTTGTTGAGCACTCAACACACCCTTAAAATTTTCAATTTTTGGGTACCACTTTTCTTTTTAAATCATTTGCAAATTCTTACTTGGTTTTACATAGGTTGCATGTTTTTCATTTGTTAAGATTATTCATGTTTTCCTTTGTTTTATTTGCATCTAAAAAATCAAGAAAACTCCAAAATATCTCATGTTTTGCATAAAGGGAAGGAAAATAAAAGACACTTAATGGTTTTCCTAAAGAGACTTCAAAATCGTTGTGACAAGCAGAATGTTCCGATGACTGATGGTTACTAATTGAGTATGTCGACACCGATGAACGACGGGTGTCATTTAAACCAACAAAAAACATGTAGTACACCCTAGAGTATTGTCGACGCTGATCAACATCGGGCGTCAGTCGAGTCAGGAAACAAACGCATGAATGCACAAATCACTCGTAAAAGTTTCAATGTTGATAGTATCAGGTGTCAACAATCAAACAAAACCCAAGAGGTATTCGTCGATGCCGATACAACATTGAGTATCGACACCCAATGTGATACGTAGGAAACATGCAAAGAACGAGGTTAGTACCGATCACCGATATACATCGGTGTCGGTAGACCGAGAAGACAAAAACCAACTGTCTATCACATGTTTCTCTCCTTGCCAATACCCAATTAGAAAACATTGATGAGAAATTTGGGTCATCCGTTGTGTCTCTCCGAAGACCTCCAAACTCAATCGAGACCGTCCACTTGTAGATTTTCGATGCGTACACCTTTTGATAATATTGACCAGTTTATAAATGCCATGTCTGCATCTCGATCAAGCCACATACGCAAAATCATTATACCTTTGTCTCTGTCGAGATCAAGGATTTAACCATGTGTGAGCCGCTAAACTCTCTAGCAAAGAAAATACCCAACCCCCGATCTCGGATTTCGCTATGCACCAATTAACGACCGTTTGGAATCCCCGATAGACCAATCCAACATCCCTTTGCACCACCATTTATCACATTGCATTCACTTCAAAAGCTGACACATGTGATGTAAGAAATAAATGAAGATCTATAATAGATTTTTTACACTCAAGGATGACGAGCTCGGATGTGAAGGCTAGCCACTATTTATTCGAATGTATTTGTAAATGGTTTTCAAAATTCACACAATATTGTTTAATTTTTTTCATGAAAGCTCGTGACAAATCAAGTTTCATGCAGGAACTAATCTATTCAATATTTCTCATGAAGCTCTGGACCAGTAAGTAGTCGACCCATGAAAATGGTTGCACATAGGTATTTATAGTGATTATATTTTAAAACATTTTGATATAAGGGAATCTGAGTTAAGTTGTTGTGTTGCAAGAGAAATGTTAGAAAAATAGGACCGCAGAGCAATAAAATAAAACAAATGCGGAAATAAAACACAAAAGATACACAATACAATAGAGACACATATATACATGGTTCACCCAGTGTGGGCTACATCCACTAGAGAAATTGCCAGGTCCTTCCTTTTTCTTATCCAACAAAATGAAGGGATACAACCTACATCACACCCGTTGTAATTTCCTCTTATTTCTCTCACATTATCCTCTCTCAGAATACAATATTCACAATAATTCACAGCCACAATACAATTCCCTCATAAAATAGGGTTTCCTTCTAGGGAAAAAATCCCTAAAAATAACGTCTACCATCAGATCTGTGACCTTATAATGCACGGTCCAGATTGAATACAAAATTACAATATTTTACGAGGCAAATTTTCCAAATATTTTGTTGTGGGGGTGCTGCTTCTGAATCCCCCGCCGGGGGGGGGGGGGCTAAAAAAATTGTTGCCGCCCCCCCTAGACCCCTTGTTGACAGTTGTGGGGGGGTAAGCTCCCCCACACCCCCCGTTAGGGTATGGGGTCCAAGCACGATTGAAACAAACATCTGAATCATGAAGATAATCAGTCTACACAACCAACAAGAAATGCCTCCTCGATGACCAGTGACTCGTCGATCGCCAAAGACTCTGAAGGGAGGAAGTGAGCAAGCCAAGGAGGCATCTAGCTCGACTGATAAGAAACTGGATTTCCCCCCCAAGGTAGAACCGATGATCAGAATATCCAAGAAGAAGCCAGGGAACCTGCCTCCACTCTTCAAGGATATAGAAAATAACATGACGTCGAAGGTACTACTGCCATCCTTGCTTGATTTGTATAACAAAATTTACTATGATGATTTCCCATAAGTCACGGTTCATAGTGACCCAGAGGTGAGGAAATTTGATGACCAAATGTTCCAAAACATCAAGCTCCCTTCACTATATATGATGGCGGTTAGGACCTTTGTTCTACCATGTGTGGAAACCTTAGAGTGGATTGTCCACCATACAAACAGGAAGAAATTCCTGATAAACAATAAAGATGGTGAGTGTATCAACATCTTCTTGCCTATGGAGGTGAGCACATACTATAAACTTAAGGATGTTGAGGTCAGGATAAACAAATATTTTGTCGTTGCATTATATGAACATCATAACACCAGTCAATCACTGGTATCTTGGTGGAGGGAGGACACAAAATTGTGAATCGAGCCTCACGGTGGTACAATATGATGAACCTCAGAGAACCCTACATATTATTGATGGCCTTGATCTGTCGTTTGTACAGGGAAAAATACTTCTCCAGGTTCTCTAAGGCTTGTATGCCTTTGGCTTACACAATGGCTATATCAAGGAGCATGTTTAGATAGGGAGCTATTATTTCCAATCAATTAAGCACCAGGATAGAGGAAGCACAAAACCCAAAAAACGGAGAAACCCCTGCATTTTTTTATGGCATCTTATCTTTTGGATGTTATATGTGCCAGGAATGTATTCCCAGGATTGAGTTTAAGTTGGCATGTCTCTGAGTTTCCAGTCCATGTCTATTTCAACATCCAGTAGGAAAAAAAGTACAAAAGTTCGATCACTATGATTTGTGATGGATTTATAGCTCATGTATATGCACTGATATTTAAACAAGACTACCCAAGGCTCTCTAAGGCAACGAGGAAAGTGATATCCAAGATAAGACATTGGGACCTGGAAGAAAGAAGCACCTATATCAGAATTTTTGGAGCCATCAGTGCACCACACCTACTACCAACCCATGTGCCAGATAAGCTGGTGCTGGGAGAAATTTGCTACCAGACTATACTACAAGGTTTCAATGCCCCTTTGGTAAGGGACAAGAAAAGGTTATTCATCCCTTATGATTTTTATGTAGGTTACCACTTTGTAAAGGACACTACAGAGGCCAGACAATAAGCTCATAATCAAATAGAGTACAAGTTTTTTACCAAGAGATAGAGGAAACACAATCCTAAGAAACTGGTGGTTGAGCATGCTAATCAGGTTGTATCCCATTGGCCATATGCACATCATAATTTTGAGGACGAAATATTCATAGAGAGTGCCTCGATCTGGGATGAATTGTTGCAAAGAAGAGAAAAACTAGACTTAATCGGATTCATGGCCTTGCCTAGGGATGAACAGTTGGACTTGTTAGAGAAAACAATAGAAGCAGTCGCACAATCTCAACAGGAAGATACAAAGCAGACTGCAGACAAGTTAGAGGCACAAAGGCTCTTGGAAGAAGCAGAAAGAATGATTCAACTCCAAAGGGAAGCCATAATTATTCCCGAAGTAACATCCATAGTAATAACTCTAGTTACACTTAGGGAGGAAGGGGAGCTGGAATCCCCTGGGAATACCTCAATTGGAGAATAAAATGAACAACAAAGTTCAAAGCAAACACCGATAGGAGAACCAAAAAATGAGTCAACAACTGCAATTTCAACAAATCCATCTACCGTAAGGGAAGTAGCTCCTGTTATTGATGACTTGATCATGATATACGATAGTGACATAGAGGAGGTGGATACCGCAATTCATATTTTGAACGAGGAAGTGACAAAGATTTTGGATAGACAATTCCCCAAGGACCACAACCCTTGGACATAGAAATATGTCTGAATACAACTAAATTCCATATCATATCTTTAAATCGAACCTCACAGCCACTGGATAGAGGGGAAGGCTGTAACAAAGGCCAGGAAGAACCAAAAGATACAGAGAAAATAGAAACTCCAGGGGATAAATATGAGAATGGTAATGGAACTGGAATCACAAAGAATGAGACACAATGAAAAGAGGGAGAGCAAGAGGACCCAATCCTGAGAATTTATTAGAGGGTAACACTAGCAAAGGAGAAGTTGATGAAGAGTTGGAGAGTAACAAAAAATCTGAAAATACCCAGGCAGGACCGTCAACACATTCTATACTCCCAGGGTCAATGACTTCGGAAAAATCCACAAAAGAGGGGGTCACGGAAAATACCCCAAACATTGAAAAAATTTGAGATTCACCCACTAATCTAGGAATTTAAAAAGGTAAGGAGGTAATGCTTGAACATTTTCATATGCCAGGTAGCTTGGGAAATTCCCTCTCATGGGGTGACCAACCAATTCTAGAACTTGTAGATGAAGTGGTCGATGTCCAAGATATAGATTATGATAGAAAAAGGAAAGTGTTGGTAAGAAGGACATGAAAGAAGAGGAGACTCACTCTGGACAACACAATGTTGATTACCATGGTGGAAATCCCGCTGGATGCTAAGCAGTCTAAGGTGAGCGAGTTATTGGGAGTAGGCATGGCCATATCCAATGCCACCATGGGCAGGGCAAGGGAGGATGAGTGAGAAGTTGACTCTATGAGAGTTGAGTTAGTGCATCTCGGGCATCAAGTGGAATATTACCAAGACACCACTCAAGCCATTAGATTCATGAGAGTTGAGCTTGGAGATATCTATAGTCAATTCAAGTTAGAAAGATAATTTTTCATGACTTGAATCATTAGTTATAAGGAGGAGACCTTGATGGGCCTCATATATTACAAAGACGCGATGAAGTGGCCTGAGAAATCTCATCAGGCGTTGGAGAAAATTGAGTACATCAGAGAGATCCAGAAAGGCCGATGAGTAGAGGAAGATGGCATCAAGACACTCACAGATGAGAGCCTGGTTAGATTCAAAACAACAACAACGTATTGGGTACAATTGGTGATAGAGACACAAGGGAGAATGCAAGAAAGGTAGGAATATTGTCTCAGGAATTGGAACAACATAAATCAGAAGATGAGGAACCTTTGATTCCCAAAATTCAACACACCCAACGACTTTGTCAACCTGCGCACAATAGTATGAAAATTCGAGTAGCTCAATGCCTAATTTGAGGCTGAAGTTTGGGAGATCCGAATACTTATAGGTTAAGAGATTCGTCGATGGAGTGATAGGGGTTGCCTGGGTCCTACGACATCTAGGCTTTGAGGTGGACCAATTTAGAGATCGAGTGATGGAAATAGAGGATAAGCTTAGCATGCCGATGGAGCAACATCGATTCTCGTATCTGCATACTTGCGAGGATCTCTTCTCTTGATGGTCTGCGTATGATAAAGTGAATCCTTTGAGTTGACTAAAGCTTATTGATAGCTTCCATGTGGACACATTCCACTTTATCTTTTGTTTTATTTTTATTAAATGAACTTTGTTGTTGCTTTTTGCATGGGATTTTCGTATAAATAAAAATGTCGACCTAGTTTTGAAAGGTGGACGATTTTTTGTAAAAGTTGATAATTAGATGAAAAACTATTTTGGAGTTTAATATTGAAGCTCTTTTGTGATAGGCACTACAAACCTCCATTTTTCAATTGATCTTGTTTACCTCCCTAAAAATGGAGCCCCTTATCTTTTGAGCCTAAGAGAAAGCCTCATAATTCTCCCTCCCCATCTCAAGATTATTTTGATAACTCATGTTTTACTTGGAAAAACAAAAGTAATCAATACAATCCAAATTTGAAATCGATAGAGTTACTTAAAAATCCTCCAAACAATTCGGAGGAGTTACTTCAAACTCCTATGAATAGTTTGGAGGAGTTACTTCAAACTCCTCCAAACAGTTCGGAAGAGTTCATGTCTTTTGCTTCAATACACAACGTTATCATGAGAGTTAGGAGAAACTCCTATGATGTGTTTGGAAGAGTTACTTTCAACTTCTCCGAACACATTGCGAGAGTTACTCTCTTGGATTTTTAGATGATCGAAGAAATTTCTCTTTGGCTCTCCAATCAAATCAAACCCAACTATTGCATTTAATGCAATAAATGACTGTTTGGCTATATAAACAGAATGAGGTTAGGTTTAGTGTTATCCTAACATTTGTAAGTGAATGAGGAAACTTGAGGATAAATGTGTCGAGCTGAACTCTGTTCGAGACTCTCACCTATCCATACTCACCACATGGCGACACAATCCAGGTAAAAACATCTCACCTCTCTTCTATTCTAAGGTTAGGGTTAGGTGTTTTCTATTGCTAGATTCTTTTCCTTGCCCTAGATCATTATTCTCTTTCCCCGCTCCTTTTCGCTTCACTCTTAGACACAACCCAACCCCCTTTTCGCCAACACTCACCAACCTTACATTTTTCTTTTTAGAGCCCATTCCTTGCCTTGGAATGAATGCACTGTCGACCCCTTGTTCTTTACCCCAACAAATCTTCTTTACACCCTTACACTTGATCCTTGTGAGCCCCAAAACTTGCCCCGAGCACATAGACCATGATCTAGAAGGCTCTAGGGTTTCCTCATGTCCCTCTAAAATCATTGTGGTTTTTCCTTGGATCGCCTTGCCATTTTCACAAAAATCCCTAACTGTAAACCAGAGACTTTCAAAGTAACTCGTCGAGCACATCAGAGAAGTTATTACTAACTTCTCCAATGCATTTGAAAATGTTAAAAAAATTTCCTCCGCATATTTCAGAACCTCTGGAAACAACTTCTCCTATCATGTTAGAGGAGTTATGTTCAACTCCTTTGATATGATTGGAGGAGTTTCTTTTAAGTGCTCTGAACTCCTTGATACTGTGGCAGTTCCTTCCGATGTCATATCAGATAAGTTGGAGAGAACTCTTCCGATCTCATCGGAGGAGCTGTTACTAACTCCTTTGATGTGATCATAGGAGTTGTTCTTAACCCTTCTAATCTGTATCGGAGATGTTATTTTCTTGATCTCCGATTTCACCTTTTAAAGACGGTGCCAATAATTTCACCCTAAAATCTCATCAAATAATTTGAGCATTGTCTGCTATTAACCTGAAACCTACAAAAGGTTGCTTTCTATGTCTTGATAATTTTAGTAACTCTTATAATTGTATGATAATTTAGCTGTATTTCAAATAACATGCTCTAAACTTATCTTTTTTTCAAGCTCAAACATGTCACCGCGGAAGAAGACGACATCGAAAGCAGTAGGGGTTGAGCCATCTAGTAGCTCCCAACAAACAATAGAGGAAAAAATTGTCGGGACCATATATGATGATACGTCATGACTTCTACAGAAGGATAGAGAGACTTTAAAATGGGGAGAAGTGTATTATATGTTCAAGAAGTCAAACTTATTTATGGAGGTGGAGGATCCAGATGAACTCCAGGGGTTTAGGAACATCAGAAAGTCAGGAATTTTCAGGGTGGCAACACATCGAACAATCTTCGCTTGTGTAGACGCCATTTCGTGGATTTTGAAGAACATAGACATAAATAGTTGATATGTTTGTAATGCAAGAAAAGTGCCTATAGATTCATTCAGTCCCAATGATTTGTCTAATTGTTATCATATTGAAGCTGGGAACAAAAGAATGGATGGTCAACTCCTCAATGAGTTGGAACTTACACCAAAATATTTATTCCCTAGATGGGCAGATAAACAGTGCAAGTATAGGATGAAGAGTCGGTACCTAACGACCAATTTAAGGAGAGCCTACCAGTATATGGTGACCATGCTGTGCAGGTTATATGGGGAGCCAGATGCAACTCATTCCCCCCTATCATACATGCCCCTGATTTATTTATGTGTAGATGTGGGGGTTTCATTCAACTAGGCAGACATATTATCTGAAAATCTCAAATCTGCCATCTCTGCAGTTACATAAGCACAAGTATGGAAATTTCCCAGTTTCCATATGTCATGATATCTCCTAGACATAAAATGTATTGCCCACAAGTACCCAAACACGGGGTGGAGTTGGTTGCCCACCAACGCTACAATCCGCATCTACTGCAAAGTGTTTTGGGAGCACAAATAATGAACATAATATCAAAGAATTTACAAACACTTCCTTGCTCTCTTATATGAATTTTTATTTTGCACCTCCCCACTTGGTATGGGAGACAAATCCATAATAGTCATAAGAAGGA
Organism: Picea engelmannii; assembly: GCA_009831015.1. Lineage (NCBI taxonomy): Eukaryota > Viridiplantae > Streptophyta > Pinopsida > Pinales > Pinaceae > Picea > Picea engelmannii. The sequence goes on from ML862416.1 coordinate 11,934, forward strand.
TCGAGGAATGGTATTTGATGGAGCACAATACCTATATAAGAATATATGGTGCGATGAAACCACCCAACTTACTCCCTCATTTCGTTCCTGAAAAACTTGTGCTTCAGGAGGTGGCATATCAAACTATCATACATGGGGTGGGATGAATGTTATATAGATCAAAGAAATCAATTTGGCCTTCACTACCTCTATACATTTGTAGCTATTTCTTTGAGAACACCAAGCAAGCTCAAATAAAGGTGGACATCTTACTTTCCTACCACTTTGGAGAGGAAAGATTAAGGAGGCATGACCCTAAGAATATTTTCAAAGATCACTTCAATAACATGAGGATCCTGTATGAATACACCACTGAATTCTAAGAAGAAGAGGAGGTGCATTAGAATGCCAGAACTTATGATGAGGTCATTTTCAATAGGCATGGCCAACCAAAAGGAAGGATCGCCGACGAAGAAGCGGCAAGAGAAGCGACCAAAAAATAAGCAGAACAAGATGAAGCTGACAGATCTTCTCCCATCTATGTCTAAACTCATTCTGGTTCTGCTGAAGAGGATGAAAAAGCACCAATAGATAAAAGGAGAAGAGACAAAGAGAAGGTGCCGAAAAAGAAGAACGATGCTAAAAAGAAACAAAAAATTGAAGCCGACAAAGTAAAGGCCAGGGAAGAATATGGAGCGAAAGCTAAAGTTGAGGCCGAAGCAAAAACTACTGTAGAAAAATAAAAGGAGTTGGCAGAAGCGACAAGAGTAGAAGCATAATTGGCAGAGAAGGCGACAAAATAAGCAATAGTTAAAGTTGTTGAAGAAGAAAGATAGAGGAAGATTGCAAAGAATAGAGATGATGACACACACTTGATGGAATTGGATATCCCAGGAACATCCAACATATGTATAGGAGCAGAGACAATGAACAGTGGTTTAGGCCTTGGGCCCTAGGATCCTTTTCAACCAACAAAAGTATTGGATCTAAGAAGCTTCACACATGATTGTAAAACTGATAGAATTGTGCAAGAAAGAGTTAAAAAGGTGTCACTGACAAAAGGAGCCCCTATATCAGTGATTAATCAATTATCTGTCACAAGAGATGTCAGGGAAGACCCTGTGGCAACAAATAAGGTCGGTTTTTGCATTTATGGATGCAACCATAGACAATATACAAACACTATGCCTACTGAACCAAGAGAAAGAGGCGAGGATCAAGGAGCTAGAAGAAAGAATTCAACAAGCAAATATCGATGAAATAATCCTCCTCAACTTTAGAGCCAATGCGGAAATAATTAGGAATGATTTGGAGGGCACCATCATTGAGATGTATGCCAATCTACAACTCTTCCAAAATGTGGCTGCAATAGTCATTGACCAAAAAAACCAGATACAAATGAAGCTGACACAATACAACACTATCCCTGAAGGTATATCTGACATTGATAGATGGATAACGAAGAATCTTGATGCACCTCTTGAGCTGTATAGACCCTCAAAATAAGCTAGAAAACAAATATGTACGCACTAGATCATTGCCAACAGACAGACCAAAGAGAAGATAAATAAGTAACTAAGGTGATGGCAATATGTTCAAGGACACACAAAGCTACCGAGGAACTAATAAGGAATGGCCGTCTCCCAAGATTAAATGAACTTGGGAATAATTTGGTGACAAAAAAATTGGTGAATGTAGTCTAGGAAAACACGAGTCGAAGGAAACAGATAGTCGAAGCGACGATCTTTTTTTCCATCGATCTCATTGATCAACATCTACTACAGCCAATGAAGCTTCACGCTATGGTACAAGCTTTCATGAGAAGATTAGAGAAGGATATGATCACCCTTGATGAAAAAATCACCATGAACGACACAACACTGGAACAACTAACATACATGAGAATCGAGTCACTATATAACCAGTTGGAAGTTTGGACAGCTTATCTCCAAAGCAAAAGTTCATAAGGAAAGGACAAAACGATTTTTTTTTCTCATCCTTTTCCTAATCACTTCAAATTTTGTCTTTTCTGCCACTTGTCATTAGGAAAGAGAAGATGAACAATTTTGTAACTACCCCTTGAGAAAGAAGGTGAAAGGACACATAGGAGTTACTAGATTTTTGTATAAAATAGGATAGAAACTGCTTTGAGAAAGTTTTTTTTTGGCTTTTAAAGCATTGTATAGACCCAATAAATTTTTTGAGGAATTATACACTGTTAATGAATATCGAGAAGCTCTTAGGACCAACAGATTATAGAAGGAATTCTATGTAGAAATGGATCAGAGCTTAGAACTACTTCAAGTGAAGATGATTATTGTTTCTATGGACTGTAAGAATGCTTGTTTGTCATAGACTGATTCTCATACAATCTTTGTCATTATGCAATTATTGATGTTTCTTTGAATATTTCAATGCCTTGAGATTC